>VMDO01002723.1:93819-132857 GCA_007922755.1 Pedetes capensis | reverse complement strand
TGAGCAGTGACAGATAGCCCTGGCTCCCAGGCAGCCACATGATCTTGAGGGGAATAACTGATACTCTGTAGTGTACTCTAACTGTACTTTATAGTGTACCTATGGTGTTTGGGAGAGTAGGTGGATTAAATGCATTTTGACTTAGATATTTTCAAGTTAGAATGGGTTTGTCAACATGTCATCCTATTGCAAGTTGAGAGACATCTGCATTATTTTCCTCATAGCATTCACCATTATCCCAACTAAAAGGTAAACTCTGTACCATGTTTGTGAAATGTGTACTCTTGAATAGTGGATGTCACAGTTGGTACCTAAATCTTTGTTGAATGAATAATACCATAGGAATATATTATTGTGCCACTAAACATGTTTGTGTCTATAGCCATGCTACCCTAGCATGCAATCCCATCTGATCATGGATGCTAAATAGGGTGGAGACTGGTTAGTCCTTGGATGGGAGCCTTCCTTGGAATACCAAGTGCTATAAGCTTGAGAGAAAGACCTGGCAGCCCACTCCTGAAACAATCAGCCATTGGATAGTGTTGTATATAGGGTCACTATGAGTTGGACCCAGCTCGACAGCCCCTAACAACAAGCAAAATATTTTTATAGAACTTACCATGTGCTAATTGCTAGTTACGTTAAGATGAATAAGAATGAGTTTACTTAAATCAAGAAGCTTTTAAAAAGGGGATTTGGGAACATAAACACATTTTTTTTCTTTTTAATAACTAGAATGAGCATAGGGGATTATGGAGCCAGAGGAGTCAGATCTTATACTAGCAGAGTGATTAGGGAGGATGTAATGACTCGATGGCACCTAACAACAACAACAACAACAACAACAACAACAGAGAAAGTAAGATATGGTGATCAGGAGTCACTGACAAACATGGGGTATAAGCTGAGAGGTGGCAGGTAGCACAGGGGATGTGTGTCCAGTAGCTTAGTGTGAAATCAAACTGTAATTGAATGAATTGTAGACAACTCAGCATACTCAGGAGGCATAATCTATATGAGGAATGATAGGAAAGAGAGTTAGAGAGATATTGAGGAGCCAGGTCCTGAAGAGATTTATGCCATTCTGAGGTGTTTGGACATTACCTGGAATTCTGATGGACCAATTTAAATTTTAAGCATAGGTGTGATAAGATCACATCTGTGTTTAAAAAAAAAGTACAAAAATTAATGAGGTGAGACCACTTTGGAAACTAGAGGGAAAATTAGGCACCCATTCAATTAACTGGATGAGAAATGAGGAGAATTTTTTTCCTTGAACAGAAAACTGTGAATCATAGGGAAGCATATAAATGAGCATAACTCAACATTGTTTAAGAGTATGTCTTTATAACCTGGAGTGCATGGAGTTTGTTACCCATCCCATGGCATTCACATAACTTGATGATTATGCAAACACTTTCTCCTGCTCAAGGGACTTAAATGCTAAAAGAGAAACAATAAAAGGAAGCAACTGTGCGAACTCCAGGGGAGCAAATTTTTCTTAGTCACCTCTCCTGATTGTGTGTTCCCAAGGGGTGAAATGGTCCCAACACCCTCCGGATGTCACTATTCCCTCACATTTCCATCTGTTCTTATCAGGAGCAGTAACAAAGTTTGCAGGGACCAGGGCAAAATGAAAATGTGGGGTCCTTTGCTCAAAAATTACTGTGACTCTCAAGACTACTACCACAAAGTTTCAAACCATCCATGAGCCTGCTCAGACCACCTGCCCAGGACACTAGCCCCAGTCTTTATTGGCTTTCTTTAGTGGCAGAGATCCTAACTTGCTTTGAATTTGATTTCTAATAAGAGTTGCCATGTCAAATATCTGGCTAGCATATTAACCCAGTTTCTTTTACTAGATTGCAATTCTTGCACTCCGTGCAAAACAGCCAAGGGTCAGAGGGCAGAGGGCCTCAAGAAAGGAATGCTTTGGTGAAAGGGCAGCAAAGCACAGCATTCTCCACACACCGTGGACCCAGGATTCTTGGGATCCCAACCCTCTGTACCACTTAGATAGGATTTTACCTAAGGTACAGAACATCTATCTACCTCCACTTTCTTTCCTGCAAAACGGAATTGAAAAGTCACTGTGTTTTCAGGTTGTTGAGGATTACATGAATCGATTCATGTAAAGCACCTGGTAAGAGACTGAAGTATGTGGGTTGTTTTTCTGGTTTTGAAGGTTAAATTCTCCATAGGAAACTTTTGGTTCCATGTAATACTATTTATTATTTCAGGGTGGAGTTTTTGAGTTGGTGAACAAAAATGCTTAATTTTCATGTAGTTGTATTTATCAATATTTTAATGAGTTATCATTAGTATGTCTTAAGATACTTTTCCTACCTAAAAGATATAAATGTGTTATCATATTTTTTCTTTGAAGCTTTACATCCAAGTATTTAATTAACTTCTAAGATTAAGCAGAAATCCTATTTCTTCTTCTAAATGGGGATACTGATTTCCTTTTCCCTCATTTTCCCTTACCCCTTTCAATGATACAGTGACTCATATCCTGCTTGATCTGCTTGGAATTTGACTCTGGGACTTTGCATGTACTGGCTGTGCTTTGACTTCTGAGTGCTCCTCCCCACTCCACACCCAGTACCCTCACAGGCACATACACTGGGGTCAGGTGGAAGCACATACTCTGTTTTTTTTTTTTTTTTTTGTGTGTGTGTGTGTCTGTAAAACATTTAATTACCATATGAAATATTAAATATTTGTTGTTTTTGCTAGGTGCCATCCAATCCAGTTCTATTCATAGAGACCCTACATACAGCAGATTGAAACGCCCCCCCCAATTCTGTGCCAGGCACATGATCTTATTTATGTTTGAGCCCATTGTTGCAGACATTGTGTCAATCCATCTGGTGGAGGGTTTTCCTTTTTTTCATTGACCTGCCACTCTCCCAAACATGATATCTTTCTTCACGGATTGGTGCTTCCTGACTACTTGTCAAAAATACATGAGATGCAGTCTATCTATCCTTGCTTTCAAGGAGAACTCTGTGTGCACTTCTTCTAGGACAGATCTGTTGGTTCTTTTGGCAGTCCATGGTACATTCAGTATTCGTCTCCAGCACCATAATTTAAAAGCATAAATTCTTCTCCTGTCTCCCTTGTTCAATGTCCAGCTTTCACAACCATATGATGTGACTGAAAATACCATGGCATAACTCAGGCACACCTTCGTCTTCAATGTGACATCTTTACTTTTCAATACTCTAAAGAGATCTTTTGCCACAGCTTTTGCCGAAGCAATGCATCTTTTGATTTCTTGACTGCTGCTTCTGTGGGTGTTGATTGTAGAACCAAGTAAAGCAAAATCATGGACAGCCTCAATCTTTTCTTCACTTATTGTGAAGTTGCATACTGACCTAGTTGTAAGGATTTTTGTTTTGTTGATGTTTAGTCACAACCCATACTGAAGGCTATGATCTTTGATCTTCATCAGTAAATGTTTTAAATCCTCTTCACTTTCAGCAAGCAGAGTTATGTCATCTGCATAATGCAGGTTGTTAATGAGTCTTCCTCCAATACTGAAGCTGTGTTCTTCCTAATAAAGTCCATGTTCTCAGGTCATTTGCTCAGCATATAAATTGAAGAGATATGATAAAAGTATACAGACCTAACACACAACTTTCTCAACTTTCAACAAGGTAGTGTTTCGTTGTTCTAGTCAAACAACTGCCTCCTGGTTCATGTACAGATTCCTCATGAGAACAATCAGGTGCTCTGGTATTCACATTTTTTGAAGTGTTATCCATAATTTGTTTTGATCCACACAGTCAAGTGCCTTTGTATAGTCAATAAAACATAGGTAGACATCTTTCTGATATTCTCTGCTTTAGTCTAAAATTAACCTGACATCAGCAATGATGTCACTGCTTCCCCACCCTCTTCTGAATCCAGCTTGATTTTCCATCAGTTCCCTGTCTATATACTGTTGCATTTGTTTTTGAATGATCTTTATTAAAATTTTGCTTGTATGTAATATTAATTATATTGTTCAATAGTTTCCACATTCAATTGGATCACCTTTCTTGGGAATAGGCACAAATATGGGTCTCCTCCAGGCAGTTGGCCAGGTAGCTGGTTTCCAAATCTTTTGGCATAACTATGTTAACACCTCCAGTGCTGCATCTGTTTGTTGAAACATCTCTATTGTTATTCCATCAATTCCTGGAGCCTTGTGTTTTTCCAATACCTTCAAGGCAACTTCCACTTCATCCCAATTGCCTCTCTCTGTTTCTACTAGAATGTAAAGTCCTTGAGGATAGGAAAAATTCTTTTCTTTTGTTCTGTTGTATTCTCTGTTTCTAGAATACTTTCCCCTCCTTACATGACATCAGTCTTCTTTGCCCAGAACAGTTCAGAGCACCCGTACAATTTTCATCTTCTTCTAAATAGAACATTCTGAATTCCAACTGCATAAACACATTAACAGAGGCATCCAGCTGGAAGTCTCCAGTGATGTCTGTCTTTGTTTCTCTTCCTCCTAGAGTCAAGGCCAAGATGGACAAGTATCCTTCCTTTTGCTGTTATGTTGGTTATGTTTTCTCTACTGCAGACACAAAGGAGATCAGTCTTTGCATGTGTTCTGTGTGTGGGTGGGGGGAGTGCTAACCAAAGCCTACTCTGTACTCTGGCCACAGATTTTGTCTCTTATTTCCTGATTTACTACATCTATTAAACTCCAGCTCTTCTCACCAGTGATGGGGAAATTTCCCCAAGAGCCCTTGCTCTGAAGTGTTTTCTTACTTTTTTTATCTATGCATTTATAAAACATTATCTAAAAACATTTCAAAGAAAACTGCAAAGGAAGCGAAAAGAAAAAGGGAGAATAACCTATAGGGCATGTCAACGAATTGTAACCCAGATAATTGTTGAGTATTCATTAGTATTTTAGAAGAATCAGTATTCTGACATGTAATATGTTACTATGATACTACTATAATACTACCATTGGGGCTGGAGTTTAACTCAGTTGCTAAAGTGCTGCTCTGCTCTCTCTGAAGCCCTGGGTTCAATCCCCAGCACTGCAAGAATGTGAGAAGGATGTGGCAACCCACTCCTGAAATAGCCATCAAAAACCCCATGAGGGCTGCTATAAATTGGACCCAGCTTGATGGCAACTGACAACAACAACATGATACTATCATAGGGTTACTATGGCTGTGTTTCTAAAGGAGTCCTTTTATAAATCTAATCTGAAATATTTTCATATAAATGCTGTGATATGTAAGTGTTCCTTGAACTAATTTGGCTGTGTGAGTGGGTAGGGTCTAGATGAAACAAGTTTACCCATGTGCTACTAACTGCTCAAGCTGGTAGGCACGAACACAAGATTCATTTGATAAGTTCTAAAATTTCCAAAATAAAAAGGGTACACACTTTAAATTGAATTAAAAAATAAACTTCTCCAATGTTCTAGTTGCCCTGCATCAGGAGAGTTTCTCTAGTCTCTATATCAGACTGTTTCAGATTTGGCTTTCGTTTGTTGTTTTTTGTGAAGTATTTGCATGTACACAATATTATCTTAGAGATGAAAACTGAGTCTAACTATGAAATTCATTTGTATCTCGTAGCCATTTTATTCACATAGGCTGAAGATCATTTTAGACAATATTTTAAATGATTTTGTGCATGGAACAGATTCATGGTATAGAATTACCCACTTGCATCCATGTCAGTGCTCAAAAAATTTCAGATTTTGAGAAACTTGAAATTTTAGAATTTCACATTACAGATGCTCAGCTTACAGCTGATTCTTCATCTTTAAAGCCTCATTAGTAAAGTAGTCTCATTATTTCCCCTTGAAACATTATTTCACGGTTTCACCAACCTAGGATTCCAAATTCACTGATTCTAACAAGTCATATTATTGTATCAACTCTAAGCCAAAAAAGGTATTTTAAATGCTAGTGAATTTAATGCTGGGATTTAGCTCAGTTGGTAGAGCGCTGTGCTGCAGTCTCTGAGGTCCCGAGTTCAATTCCCAGCACCCCATAAATGGGAGAAGGACCTGGCAATCCACTCCCAAGGCAATCCCAAAACAGTCAGCCATTGAAAACCCTATGAGGGTCGCTATGAGTCGGATACCGACTCGACGGCACACAACAACAACAACAACAAGTGAATTTAACTTGATGCAGCAAAAATATCAAAGGTAGCACAACAGGCAATAACACATACCTTGTGCATAAAAATAATAATTAAGAGTCTTTGTTTAGTGCTAAAATTTAGGGTTAAAAATGAAAACTTAATTTCAATTGGTTTTCTTTCACAGTGTTATTTTCCCTACACCTGGCCTACCACTATCCCAAAAGAAAAATGTCAGTATTCACAACTGATGTTTAAAGCTATTCCCTGCAACTAATATTCAGATAGACCAGTTTTTATATGTATGTACATCTTGGAAGTGGCATTGAGAAAAAGTGTGAAAGAAAAAATAGGATTTATGTGGTTGAGCAATGAATGGTGGCAGATTTAGAACCTGGCAAGTTCTGTAACAGCAATTGGCCAAGAAATACTCTTCACTGTCCTGTGAGAAGAGAGGACCTGATGGCCCAGAGCTGCTAGCTGTGCCCTCCTGAGCTGCATCCTCATTTTGCTGTAGCACAGAAGTGTCACCTAGAAGCCCTCTGCTCTCTGGCTGTCCATAGGGTACTAGATGTGAATAGCATCCTTTTATGCCTTTGCGGTCCTAAAGCACCAATAAACTGAGTCAATATGGGTTACTTTAAAAGAGTTTTTCTAATATATACTCCAATACTCATGCCTAACAATGATGACAGCATCTTGAATTGATGTCACAGTGGACATTTGTGCCCACCAAAACCTGTGTGTGTGCAGTGCAATGTAGTATTTCAGTCTTAATGCTGATGGAGCACAGCACATTAGGAAGCCCTGGAGCACTGAAGTTACTAAACACTTCATCTGCCAAAATGAAAAGAGGTCAGGATGGGGAAGAAATAAATTCATGTCACACCAGCACACATTGGCAAGAAGAAGAGACAAGTGGTACTCATGATTATTAATGGCATTGTTAACCCTCTTCCTTTATAGTACGCATTTCCAATTATACCCAGTATGATGTACTTAGCTGCAGGGCAGGGTGCATTTTTAAATGTGTTGAGAGCAGTAATGATTTAGCTAGTGTTCATTTGTTTTCTTGGATAAGCATATTGCATAGTCTTTTTCCTGTTTTATATATTGAGTAAATAAGATACTGTTTTAATTTTACTAAATAAGTGATTCTCTTGCCCTGAGGATTTTTTTTTTTCAGTACTTTGGGGTTGAACCCAGGGCCTTGAACATACTTCGCAAGTGCTTTACCACTGGGCTGCACTCCAGCCCATGTTTTATTTTTTATTTTGAGATAGGGTCTTGCTAACTTACCCAGGCTACCTCTGGCCTCATACCTGCAATCCTCATGCCTCTGCCTCCCAAGTGACTTGGATGACAGGTATGAGCCACCACACCCAGCTTCCCTAAGGATTTTTAAAAACAACTTAATATTTGAGCCACCAAATGTTCTGATTTAAGTGATTTGGGTTAGGAATTTGTGATAGTATCCCTTGAGATTCTGATATGCTGCCAGGGTTGAGGATCACATGAGTTGAACACACAGTGAACTCAGGTATGAGTGACTTGAGTGATGATATGTAGAGAGAGGAAGGACCAGACTCACAGAGGGTCACTACTAGGTAAGGCATGTTGTCTAAATTATGGATGCTTTAAAAGCAGCAGCAGTTGGGGATAGGAAGTAAAGGGAACTGGAGAGAAAAACTTGTTGTTAGATGCTGTTGAGTTATGTTCAACTTATAGTGACCCTTACAGGATTTTCAATGTTTGATTGTTTTGGAATTGCCTCGGGAGTGGATTACCACATCCTTCTCCCATGACTGGGGTGCTGGGAATCGAACTCAGGACCCCAGAGACTGCAGAGAAGCACTCTACTAACTGAGCTAAATCCCAGCCCCGTAGAGGGAACCTAGAGATTTATAAGTATTGCTTAGACTTCTATTAAGTATATGATGCCTATGAAAAAGAGGAAATGTTTATTTGTCTTGACTATTGGATAGTCTATGCAAATATAAAGATGTGTTACTCTTTCTGACGTCTGTGTTAAGGAATTACATATAAGGAATTTTAAGTTCACTTTTTTTTTGCAAGATGCTTTAAATCTCATTTAATTAGGCATTCCTAACAGCTACCCTGTGAATTAGCCAGGCAGTGTTATCCACACAGGACAAGTAAGGAAATTGGAGCTCCAAAAGGTTAAGTGCCTTGCCCAAGGTCTTATAGCAATTCAGTAATGAGCTGGGATTAGACATCAGTGCCCTGGAGGTCTTGTCTATTGCCAGTTCCATTGAATTTGGCTTCTGTTGCAAAATGAATGATGGTTATGAAAATTTAAGAGTCTGGAATACATTTTTTCAGGCAACATTTCAAAATGAAAGAAGTGTAGGGATGTCCTGGAGCCTCTTTTCAACCTTCCTGAAAAGTTTAGCAGGAAAGCTGTGCAATTTGGCTTAATTTCATCCATATTTAGATAGAGTCTTCAGCTCCATTTCATTTTGAAGTACTTCAAGGTTTAGGCTGGGAGGAAATCTACGGGAGGAGGCTGTTCTTGATGTGTGTATTCTATGTGAGGGACACCAAGATGAATAAACTTCCTGCTTGCACCTGTTCTTGGGCATTACATTTTCACCACAAAAGCCTCCATTTCTCCTTGAACAAAGAGAGAGAATACTACAATTGATAGTCTTTGGATAATAAACACAAAGTTTACATTTTCACTTCTGAACCCTTATGAAACTATGGAGAACTTTTACATTATTATCCATCCATCAAGTTTCACTTCTGCTGCACTGGGGAGATTTAATAATGCATGTATGTACATTTCAGTCTAACACACAGCACCTAGGTGAGTTGCCTACATACAGCAGACACCTGATAAATATTTATCGATGATGACAACACAGTATGTGTAAATGCTTGCCTTGGAGAACTCAGAGTCATGGCATCTATTATTCCAAATTTAAGTGGAAGATGGGCTGGTAGTGAATCTATGATTTTGTTCCTTTTCTAAAAAGGAAATCAACTCTGACTCTCAACAAAGGTTGGGAAGAAACTGAAAAGGAGTTTTCTCTTGTGTATAATTAGCTAGTAGAAAATATACTTTTGGGGGGATTTAATGCTGAAGAGACTTGGGATGCCAAACCTCATACTGCAATCTTTGCCTGTATGTAACATTGACTTGGAAATAGACTTCTTAACGAGCCAGGTGCAAGTTTTTTCCCTGCATATTAACACACCACTTTGATTGAATGTCAGTGCTGTGTGGCTATGTAGCATCTACTTATGATGTTTCTATCATAATAACACAGGTAAAATAACTACAGTCAATTATTATGAGGTAAGCTATGCACTTTCCCGCTATTAATATAATGATTCATGAGAAAGAGTTCTTGGGGCACAGCAGTCTTCTCCCGATGCATGAACTGCTGTCTCAAACAGAAGTCTGTGGCAAGAAACACAAAGGCCCAGTGATCAGATAAAAGATAATTTTATGAACTGCAATACAGTTTATCTTTTCCACACAGTTAAAATGCAACCCTGTGCTACAATGAGAAACAAAATGTATTTATTTCTTATATCCACTGGTGCTGGTGGCAGCGGTGGTGGTGGTCTTCCTCTGAGTCTTCATCTAATTTTTCACACAAACTGAGACACTTACAAGAGTGAATATAGGAGCTATTAACATTTGTGCCAGGATACCAGACATTAACCAGGACTGCCCTGAGCAACCATTTGATAACACTATCTGTTTGTCTCCATTAAGATGAACAAGCTGCAAGCCACTGATGATCTCCTCATAGAGGGGCAGAGCATGGCTCTGTGCATCTGAATAATAGGCTGGCTTATCACTTTTTATTTTTCCTTTTTTAAAATTAGAGATGACTCAATTATTGGAACTTTTTCCTACTTTCTTTTGTCTCTCTTCTTCCCTTTTTTCATGAACTCAAATTACAATAGAGCTAATCCTCTGTCCCACCAGGCATGGTAGCACACTCCTGTAATCCCAGCACTTGGGAGACTGAGGCACAAGGATCAACATGAGTTTAAGGCCAACCTGATACACATTGTAAGTTTCCAGCCTGCCTGAGCTACAAAATGAGAGACCCTGTCTCAAGTTCCCGCTCCCAAAAAAGTCCCTTGTGCCAGGTTGTGTGTATATGCTTTACATGCAGTATCTCGTGAAATCCTCTTAGCAGTCCTACAAACTGGAAAGTCTTCGTTGGCCTGCTTTAAAACCAGGGAAGTTGAGGCTTGGCAAGGCTAAAAGAATTGCCTAAATTCTAATAACTACTAGGGTTTTAACTCAACCCCAGGAGGTATTCAATGCCTGGCTGCTTATGTGATATGAATCTTAAAGTATCATTGGTGCCATCTTTGGGCTTCACGATCATTCAGAGAGGAATTATCAGCAGGTTTTACTTTGAATGATGAACTGGATGTGTAAGTAGAGAAGAGGGAAGGGAGAACCAGGCTGAGAGCCAAAGATTTCAAGGCAATGATCCTGGAAGAATAGCATAGTGGATCCCTGCGGTCGGTCAGCAATGGAGACACTTGAGAAACAAGGGAATGTCCTGCAGGTCAAATTTCAAAAATAATATGCTGGTCAGAATTCTGCAAGTAGGTATTGAAACAAATTCCACACATTGCTGAGACATAGCCATCCTGCGTTTACTTTGCATATTCTCTTGCCTCTGAAAGCCCCTCGCTGTGTGTTCCTCTCCAGGCTACCTTGCCTATCAGCCGGCGCCTTTGATTATTGGTGCTTTACCATGAACTTTCTTTCCCTCTACATGTGCAGTCAACTGTAAGCTTAAAGTCAAATTTTTTTGAGGTGCTGGGGGTTGAACCCAGGATGCTCACACTTACATGCTTTGCAAGTGCTGTACCACTGAGCTGCACCCCCAGCCTATGTTTTTACTTTTTGAGGCAGAGCCTCGCCAAATTACAGAGACTGGCTCTGGTCTCGAAATTGCGATTCTCCTGCCTCTGGCTCCTGAGTCCCTGGGATTACAGGTGTGCGCCATTGTGCCTGGCCAATTCTTTATTCTAAAGCATTGGTTGAATAACCCTGACATCAGGGCTCAACACTTATAGCACTTTAATTTGGAATTATGTGTCCCAGTTTACCTAGCTGTAAATAACTAAAAAATTACTCTTTATATACTTCTTCTACTTTTGCCATAATTTTTCTGGTGAAGACTATTATAGACCTTCACAAAAAATCTAAGAGTATCTCTTAGTTTTTATAGCCCACTTACATAGTTTCTATGTTAAATATGATCTTTGATCTTTAAATTGCCATCTTTCCTAGATGTTACTTCTTTTGACTGTAATTAATAACTTAAATTTAATTATACCCGATTACTTAGAGATGATAGAATATGCACAAATCAAAACTGAATTTAAATGAGTTGATTATTCATCATAATCATTCTTGAGCAATTGTTTATGTTTGGAAATGAGCACATTAATTTATTGTTATTTTTCATAGGCATAATGAGGTGGGAAGCATCACTCATAAAGCTCTACAAATAATTCTGTTTTTATTGACACTTAAGCCTTCTGCAAACAGAGAACTGTTGAAGAATTGCTAAGAAAGGAAGCAGTATCTACTGGGAATAACAGAAGAGCTGTGATGCGATCTCCTCCCCTTAGAATATTCCTTCTCCAAAAGAAAACAGAATGTCCATTCTCTTTCTCTTCATCTTACTATAAAGTCTCTTTCAATGGAAATATCAAGGGCTTTGATGTCTCTCCAGTGAAGTTAATTCTAGCAAGATGACTCCGGAAATTATTTACCTCTTCCACTATACACTCTCTTTATCTATAAAGTGGAAGTAGTAACAATAATGCTAGTATCATAAGGAATTGCAATAAATAATAAAATAAAACAGTGTATGCAGAATGCCCAGAAGGCAGTCTGACATAGATTAAGCTGATGATTCCTGGAAACTTTTTGTTGTGTGACTATACATAATCCAACTATCTTCTACCTGCAAAGCCAGTGTATTTCCCAGACGTCACTTTTCTTGTGTAGTCAAGGGAAAAGAGAAGCTTTGGCCGATGTTACTTCATGGGAGCCAAGTATCCTGGACTTTGTCTTATCCTGTCTTGCCTAACTTTAAACCATGATTGGTGGCTGCCTCGGGTATCCCCTTGTTTTGTTGCTGCTTACCTTTTGAGTTTCTGTAATTACTGTCCTCCATCGATATAAAATTGTACCTTTTACTGGCTTGCAAGTAGAGAAGTGAGAGGATAGTTCCGTTCTGACTGTACACACCATTGACCCTTGACATTGTCACACCACCACTACATCAAGTCTTTTGTGTGTAAAAGATTATAGTGTGGAAAGTTATAGCATTACATCACAGGGAGCAGGACACCCTTCTAACTGAATGTTGGATATGACCATTCCAAAGTTCCAAGAAAAGGACACAAATGCAAAATTCTTAAAAAGTATCTCATATATCTTGGTGGTATTTCCCTATCTTAAGATCCTCCCTTGGTACTATCTTTCTTTTTAAAGACATCTTTTATTTATATACAATGACAATCATTTTCCCCTTCAGAAAACTTACTTCTCTGCTAAATATTTTCACCATAGAATTCATTACATTCAACCTCTACCCAAACAACTGTAGGGCAGGAAAATCAATCTTTTACTCAAAATGTTTTACTCAAACTTTCAATCATTTGACTTGGAGTCACACTATAAAGGAAGAATACTCCTGTGTGCAAGTATATATTGTATGTGAATGGGGTGTGTGTGCAAAGGCGAAGCATCAATCCATGATGTAGGTCCAGTACCCTCTCTTAGTCTGAGATGAAGGCATCCATTGTGTTTTTGCCTATTATCTTTAATCTTTATTTACAGTCTCCTAAGGTAATATTTAGCCTGCACCCGTAGCTCTGTGGCATCTGATCCCGTCAGATCTCAAGCTAAGCAGGGTCCGACCTGGTTAGTACCTGGATGGGAGACCGCCTGGGAGCACCAGAAGCTGTAGGCTTGGGAGAAGGACCTGGCAAACCCCTCCCAAAAATCAATCTGCCATTGAAAACCCAATGAACAGCAGAGAAGCACTGACAATAGTGTTTCCCCTGTTGTACAGAGGGTCGCTATGAGTCGGATACCAACTCGACGGCACCTATCAACAACAACAAGGTAATATTTATGGGCTGGGATTTAGCTCAGTTGGTAGAGCACCGCTCTGCAGTCTCTGAGGTCCTAAGTTCGATTCCCAGCACCGCATAGATGTGAGAAGGACCTGGCAACCCACTCCCAAGGCAATCCGGAAACAGTCAACCATTGAAAACCCTATGAGGGTCACTATGAGTTGGACACAACTCAACGGCACCTAACAACAACAAGGTGATATTTGGGCTGAGATTTAGCTCAGCTGGTAGAGCACTTCTCTCCCATCTCTGAGATCCCAAGTTTGACTCCCAGGACTGCAAAAATGAGAGAAGGACATGGCAATCCACTCCCAAGGCAATCTCGAAAGAATCAGCCATTGAAAACCCTGTGTGGGTCACTATGAGTCAGACATGACTCAATGGCACCTAACAACAACAACAATAAGGTAATATGTGGGCTAAGGTTTAGCTTATTTGGTAGAGACTACTCTGCACTCTCTGAGGATCCAGCTTCCATCACCAACATGGCAAAAATGAAGGAAACACGTGGCAATCCACTCCTGAAGCAATCCTGAAACAATCAGCCATTGAAACCCCTATGAGGGTCGCTATGAGTTGGACCCAACTCGATGGCACCTAACAATAACAACAACAAGGTAATATTTGGGTAACACATATGCACATAAACCGACATTCACATATACATTCTAAAGTGAGTAATAGTTTTCAGAGTAAGTGCAATGGAATTGGAATTAATTGGTAGTAGAGAAAGAGACTTTTTCCTAAAGGCATAATTATTTACATTGATTGTCTCCATCCAAATGAAAACAGTTTTAAATATTATTATGCAGCATGGTTTAAGTTATATATTTTTTCTTGCACAATTATGTTTCTATATTTTCATAGGGACTTCACTATACTTTTTTATTTTTATAAATGTTGGTGGGGTACAGAATAGGAAGACTTTTGCTATCTCCATTATGCAACTGTTACATTACTTTTGCTTACACATTCATCAACTTACATGTGTTACAGAACCATATTTCCCATGTATTGATATATCCGCATCATGTATTTTGAGATTTGGTTTTATTCTCTCCTTTCCCCCCCTCTAATTTACTTATGTTCTCCCTTCCCCCTTCCTCAACCTCCATTCCCACCAACTGATCCCCTCCCCCTTCTTTCGACTTTGCCTCTATTTTCCCTTCTTAGATACATATGAATATTCATTTTTGTGTGTCTTCAAACATATAGTTTTATTTATTTATTTATTTATTTATTTATTTATTGTGTTAAGTAAGATTTAGCTCCCGTGTATGAATTAGAACATATAATATTTCTCTTTTTGGGACTGGGTTATATCTCTTAAATGGTGTTCTCCAGTTCCACCCATTTTGCTGCAAAATGACATTATTTCATTCTTTTTCATTGCTCTGTAATATTCCATTGTGTATATACACCACAGCTTTTCAATACACTCCTCTGTTGATAGACATTTTGGTTGATTCCACGTGCTTGTCACTGTGAAGAGTGTTGCATCTTGGTTGGTTCCATATCCTTGTAAGAGTGCTGCATTAAATATGGAGGTGCAGGTGTCCCTGTGGTATGATGGCTTACCTTCCTTTGGGTATATCCCCAGGAGTGGTACAGCTGGGTCATATGGCATTTCTATTCTTAGTTTCCTAAAGTACCTCCATATTGATTTCCAAAGTGGTTGAACTAATTTACAGTCCACCAGCAACTTCACTACACTTTGAAGGGGGATAATTATAGCATTCCTGTGTTTAATAGTGGCAACTGTCCCTGGACTTTTTGACATATCCTGGTAGGAAACAATAGGCCATCAAATGAGGCACTGGGGAAAATTTAACAGAGGGATGATTTACAAAGGAATGGGCAGTGCTTGTGTCAGCAAACAGAGGATGATAGTTTAGTATGTGGGTTAGTGACAGTTTGGAGCCTGAAAGTTGATAAAGGTATGATTAGTGGAACCCAAAGAAAACACCTGGAGACAAGCACCAGTCCATGGGGACTGTGGCTTTTGGTAGAAGTGAGTGATAAGTACTCTGACCAATTTATGTATAAGATTTTTTCCTTATTTTAAGTTTGATTCAGCTCCCACATATGAGTGAGAACATGTGGTATTTCTCTGTTTGGGCTTGTGTGCATTTACTTAAGATAATTTTCTCCAATTCCAATTCAATAAAAAGCTCATGTAAACTTAGCAGAAAAGGGACAATTTAAGGAGAGGGAAGAAGGAGGGAGGGATCTAGCAAAAGGAAGCAACGATGAGAGAAGATGAGAGGGAGAGGAGGGACAAGGAGGAGCAAGGAATGAGAAAGAGGTTGACCTCAAAGTAAACAGCCCAACTTTAGCAGTTCAGGAAATAATTATAATAATACCAACAATACCAAAGAATGGCAATAACGCAAACAGACTAGATTATTCATGTAATACCACTGACAATGTAAAAAGATAGATCACTATAGAAAAAAGTATGGACTTAAGTCAAAATTGGGATGCCTGAATGTAGATAAATATTCCCACAAAAAGACATGCAAGTAGAAAGGAGGCCATTGGTTGGGGGGTGGGAGATGGGGGAAGAGAGGCATAAGAGGGTAAGGGGGAAGTTATGTGAGCAATGTACAATGAAACACATATATGGAAATGTCACAACAAAATACATGTCAGAATGAAATGCATTAAGTTGTACAATAAAATTTCCAATAAAAATAAATAAATAAATACACAAACCAACACTCCGACCTCTCTGAAGGTCACTGATGCAGTCCTTCAGTGATTGGTTCCCTAGATATATAGCAGGTTAAAGAGAGGAATAGGGGATCTGAAGAGCAAATGGAAAAGATCCTTATGTGTCTACTTCCAGCTCAAGGTCATAAAATGTGCAAATGCTTTGTTCCCCTCTCTTTTCTTTTTCTTTTTTCTTTCTTTCTTTTTTTTTTTTTTTTGGTGGTACTGGGGGTTGAACTCAGGGCCTCGTGCTTGCATGCTATGAAAGTGCTGGACCACTGAGCTGCACCCTCAGCCCATTTTTTTACTTTTTGAGACAGGATCTCTCTAAGTTATGCAGACTGCCTCTGGTCTCGAACTTGTGATCCCCCTGCCTCTGCCTCCCACGCCACTGGGACTACAGGTGTGTGCCATGGCCTCCCCTGTCATTCTTAATGTTAAAAATGATTACTAAAAGGTGATTTTAAAAGCCCTAATTCCTTGCCAGGCGTGGTGGTGCATGCCTGTAATCCCAGTGGCTCGGGAGGCGGAGGCAGGAGGATCGCCAGTTTGAGACCAGAGGCAGTCTGAGTAAATTAGGGAGACCCTGTCCCAATATGTAAAAAAAATAGGCTGAGTGTGCAACTCAGAGGTCAGCACTTGCAGAGCATGCAAGCGCGAGGCCCTGGGTTCAACCCCCAGTACCACAAAAAAAAAAAAAAAAAAAAAAAGCCCTGATTCCTTATCAAAAACAAAAAGAGAGGACTGTCATTAGATGGGGGACCTAAACTCACTTAGGGAATGCAGACATTGAAAATAGAGAAATTGGTGGCATACCATGTGGAGAGATGGCCTAAACTAGCAGGAAGGTGGTGGCAGTAGAACAGAAAACCTACCTACCCAGGAGGACTCTGAAGAACGTTTGTGGCTGGCCTGATGGAGGATAAGAATAAGGGTTAGGGCTGAGAAAAATATGAGTTATTTAAAGACTTTAAATAACCTGGAGACAGCATAAAAATATCTATGCAATTATAAAAGATTGAAAAGTGGTACATTGTAACTTCTCATCCATTATAGCAGAAAGTCTATAGGTAACGTCTAAAGTTCATAAATGAAGAAGTAATGACAAAGGCATGTTATTTATAGATTTGGAGGTAAGCACAGAAGAACTAAATGTGGAAACATAGCAGTTAGAAGTAAGAGTTCCCTTTGTGGAAGAAGACTGAGAATTGAGAGAGCTGGGGTTGTGGGTCAGCTGTTTCTCATTGCTAAGTCTTTTTGTGTTAATGATTTTTGTAAAAAATTTGCATATATAATTCCAATAAATGTTCTTTTACCTCCTTTTGTTGTACTTCATTTATTTTACTGGCTTTGTAGAAATTAACTTCTTAATACGGTTAGGTCTATTACCTGTCCCAATCCTGCTAATTAATTCCATTTTCTCCTGCACTTCCCCCTTTTCCATTCTTTATAACTCTACATTATATTCCTTCCCTCCCTGAAGCCCTCTTATGCAAACACAAACCATAAACACATATGTTCTCTCTGAATGCACTTATGTGGCTTTCTCTGTAAATTTGGTGCACCTATGCCTCAGTGTCTTTTCTCAACTTATTTCCTCTGCTTGAAGTGGTTTCATCCTATGTGTAGTTTTTTCTACTCAAGCTTCAAATCTCAGGATAAAATCTGACTCCTCTGTGAGCTACCTTTGGTTTCCAGAGGGGAAAATGACTTTTCTGCCTTCTATACCCCTGCAATACTATATACGGTCTGACACTACTCATACTCTGTAGTGTCTTGTAACTGTACATATTATACAGGTGCCCTCTTTCGTTCTTGATTAATTAAGTTCTATAGCTTAGAGAGCTTTGCCCACATATCTGTTGCAGATAGTATATCTTACATTTTCTTACTGAAATAGTTGGTAAACACTATCATGATAATTGAGTTTTGTTGTTGTTGTTGATTCAGAAGGCATCTAAAGATGGTGAATGGGTACCCTGATATAATAAAGTGAGCACCACTTGTCTTTCTGTTCAGGTACCTGTTAATACTTCTACTTCTCAGCAAAACCCTAAAGGAAACAATATTTTATTCTTTCCCAAATACAGTACCTCTTCCCTAAATTCTAATTACATACATATTGGTTATGGGGTATTAAAGAAATAAGAAATCTAGTAAACTAATATCCACAAATGAGTAGGCTATTACTAATTTTATATGAGAGTTTCTATTATATAAAGTAACCTAGAGAGAAAAACACTTTACTCAAGGGAATGAATTAATAATAAAACTCCAGGATCTTCAGCTGTTGTTCAAATCAAGGAGGGCTTGAGACCTCTCATGATACCATGTAACTTTTATGCCATTGGTAATGTAGAAGCTAACTAATTTAAAATACATTAAGACACTGGGAAGCAATCTTTACATATTGGAACACCTATATTTAAATTGCAGTTAGCAAGATTGATGTATCTCTCACAGAAATAAGATTGAGCAATAATTCCTATATTTGCTTCTTATTCTCACTTCCTGGTTTACCTTTCATATATACTTACTTTACCTCTCTTTTCTTTTTTCTTTCCAATTGCTGTGTGGATTTTGACCTACATCAACATAAAAGAGCACTATAATTTTATTTCTCCTTTACTTTAGGAAATGCCACAATAAAACAGTCTCGATATAGGATTGTCCTCCAAGAAGCAGCCAGTGGAGGTCAAGAATGCCCAGACACCTTATTTGAGGAGAGAGAATGTGAAGATACCTCACCATGTCCTATATATCGGTAATTAGTTACCTTTCAGATTATCAATAGACCTGTGTATAAATCAAACTATTTTATTTTATATAGTATATGGATGTTTAGGGAAAAAGAGGAAGAGGTATTATTGTATATCTTCAAATACTTCAGTGGTTTCCCCATCTTAACTGGAATGTATTTGAAAGAAGTAAACAATATGAATGTCTAATTTCCAGGGAAGGAACTCAGACTGTAAGTGAGTTACTGGATTTCTGCCACTTCTGTAGAAGTTCATAATCCAGAGAGATTCAGGGTGAGCCCTTTACCTGGGACACACACACACTCATTCACACACACACACACACACACACACACACACACACACACACTGGAGGTAACATTCTAACTCTGTTGTTCTCATTTTAAAACTTTTGAGAAAGAATTAAGATCAATCCAGGTGCCATGGCATATGCCTATAATCTCAGCAATTTGGGAGGCTAAGAAAGGAGGACCATGAGTTCGAGGCCAGGGGCAGCCTACACAACTTTGCAATACCCTGTCTCCAAATAAAAAATAAAAATAAAAGGATTGGAGTTGTATTTCAGTGATAGAGCATGTGTCTAGCATTTCCATGCCCTGGGTCCAACCCCACAGTCCTGAGAAAAAAAGAAGAATTAAGAACAACCTGATTATGGTAACACACACCTGTAATCCAAGCACTTGGGGAGGCTATGAGTTCAGGGTCAGCTTGAGCTACATAGTGAGAATTTATTTTTAAAAAATTAAGTTGGATACAGTGGCACATGCCTGTAATCCCAGTGACTCGAAAGGCAGAGGCAAGAGGATCACAAATTCGAGACTAGAGGCAGTCTACGTAATTTAGTGAGACCCTGTCTCAAAAAAGTTTAAAAAAAATGGGCTAGAGCTGCAGCTAAGTGGTACAGCATTTACAAAGCAGGCAAGCATGAGACCCTGGGTTCAACCCCAGTACCACCAAAAAAAAAAAAAAAAAAAAAAAGTAGATGAAGAAGAAAGAAAAGAAAAAAGAAAAAAGAATTAAGAGCAATTTCCACCTATAATAAATGTTTATAGTTGCTTTCTTTAATTAAACATATTTTGGTTATAAATTTTATCGTATGTATTTTCAGAAACTTCTAGCTAGAATATGTTAACCTGTGGATAAAATATTTTTTTAAAGAGAAAATGACTAACTCTTAAACTTTATATGTTCCCACTATCTTCCTTCTTGCCGAATTGATAATCATAATTTCTCAAAACAAACAAACAAACAACAACAAAAAAAACTATATGGGACTTTTTGTGTGAAGTCATAACCTTCCACTTTCTTTATATGTGAAAATTTGAAATTTGTTTAAAACATTTCTTTAAAGTGTTTTTGATTAAATTCAATCACTTTGTGTTTTACTGATTTGTGAAAATAGCTCATAGTCTTTAAAATCATATAGTTTTATCAGCACACTTAAAAGTGCCTTTAGCAAAAATGCCTGGTGTTTCTTCTGATTGAGAAGCTATATCTTAAAGCTGTGTAAAACTTAAGGGCTAATTTATTCAGAAAAATGCAAGATCTTTTCTTTTTCAAAGTAGACTCTTCATATTAAAGTTTCTAAGTGTCATTGAACAGTCCACATGGATATTGATTTCATCATGCTTTACTCTCATTATTTTAACTGGATGGCCAGTTTGGGGAGGATGTAAATAAACACTGGGATCATGCCCAGACTACCACTTTTTTCTTCAATAACCACAGGGCCATTGTGGAAATACTGTCATTGTTCTTCCTTTTGTGCCATGTATAAATATTGAAACTTTTGAATCTAACAAAAGAGTTTTCAAGGAAAGTAGCCAAGTGGAAAAATTAGCCAAATCAAATATTATTAGACGTTTTTATAAACACAGGGATATTATAATCAGATGAAATCTTTGAAATGGTTAGTGGACCATTCTATTGTCCAGTCTCTCCTATCCAGTAACACTTCAGCTTAACCATTCATGTTTGAACTAGTTTCTGTTATTGACCTCCTGTCATTTGCCCCAGTAATCAGTTCTACTATGTATAGATTGGATGATTGTACCATGTCTCCTGATCTGTAGTTCAAAATGTGTCCAAGTTTACATAATTCTCTACTCCTTAGAAAAACATCCTTTAACCTTTTACTCTGCTGGTGGGACTGTAAACTAGTACAGCCATTATGAAAATCAGCATGGAGCTTCCTAAGAAAATTAAGTATCAAAATACCATTTGATCCAGCTATCCCACTCTTAGACATATACCCTAAGGAAGCCATGTTTACTGTACCATTATTTATAATTGCAAGGATATGGAATCAACCCAAATGTCCTTCAACAGATGAATGGATTAGAAAGATGTGGTATATATACACTGTGGAATATTACACTGCTATAAAGAGCCAAGAAACTGTGGCATTCACAGCCAAATGCATGGACATGGAAACCATTATCTTGAGTGAAATATCTCAGTCACTAAAAAAGAAATATATGTTCTCACTCATTTCTGGAAGTTAGGTAGGTAAAACTAATTGTCTTCCAGTTTCTTTGCTTAGATATTGTATATTTTTATTGATCAGTTTAGTGTTTTCAGAAAGGAAGGAGGAAGGAAGGAAGTTAGGAAAGAAGGAAAAAAGAAAGGAAAAGAAAGAAAGAAAGATATCCTTTAATTTTGAGCAATATATCTCTAATTTAGATTTTGCTTTCTCCCACATTAGTATGTTAGGAAGGAATTTATCCTAAGAAAGAAGCAAGTTGACATAGACCTTTATCATTATCTTTGATTTTGTTTTGTTTTGTTTTCTTTGTATCTTTGAGACAGGGTCTCACTATGTAGTCCAGGCTTGCCTCAAACTCATGATCTTCCTGTTTCAGCCTCCCATGCTGGGATTACAGACATGCACCACAATGTGAGGTCCTGATTCTTCTTTTAAACTCCATTATGGTTACAAATTCCCATCTTTACCATGTTAGAATAGAATTTAAGTGCCTGTATAATTTTTCCTATGAATTTAAGCATCTCCCAATACATTAAATTAGTAAGTAAAAGAGAAAATTATATGAGAACCTTGATCTCTATATAGAACCAAGAGTCTATGGCTAAGTGTCTAAGAACCAAGGAATAAAAACTGGGTTTATCATGCCAAATGTGAGAGTTGGCCACAGCATTCTGAAAACTCCTTCCAGCCCTTTCAGGCCATGCAGCAAGCTAAAGTGGACTGAATATATTGGTCTCATTTTGTTCTAGGAAGCCTCTGTAAGCGTAAGGAATCTGCATTAATGATATTTTTTAGATGAAAACTGGACTAAAACCCTTTAGCATTTTAGCTTCTGTGTTTTGGAATTATCCCAAATGAGTCTCTCCATATACAAAGAAAGTTTACAACTATTTAAAGTTAATAGGTGTTTTTTTAAATACATCATGTTTTTTTGTTTTGGTTTTTCTTTACTGGTTTCCTGATTTTCCTTCATATCTTCAGTCATTCCCATTATGAAGGCCACCTGAATGAAGTCAATGATATTTTTACTCATGTTTCTTTTTTCCTTTTTATCAGAGGTATTATATGAAAAAAGCATGAACATACACACTAAGTAGAACAGAATCTGTGATTACACTTAGGACTTAGCTTTTCTGAAACATTGTGCAGAGACAGGTTTAAAGACACAAGTCATAGTCTACTCTATGAGTCATAAAAATAGGGAATTTTTATTAACTTGAGAAAAGCAAAACCGTGGAAAGTCAGACCATTTCTTAGAGACTGTTTCCTCAGAGCCATAAAATATTGACATTTCATCAGAGATGCATCCATTCCTCTTCCCTTAAATGAACTATCAGATAAGACAGGGTTTTGGTTTCCCCTTTACCTTTTATTCTATATTATATTGAGATGTTTGAGTTACTTCTGAATCCCAGAATCACCACATAAAATGATTTGAAGCAGATCATGTATGGAAGTTTGCACCCCAAACTTTTAGATGTTCAGACTTTAATTCTCTAATGCTCAGTAGGACACAGGGATTTTCTCCTTTTCTTTTTAAAAAAATAACTGTAAGTTCATAAGGAACCAGACTGATTTGTGCTTTTAATGCAGTTTGTTGCTGTTTTTCTATAAGAACTAAGGTTTGCATGCAAAATGTTCAAATTCTAGAAGGTGGCCTCACGACATTAACCCTGAACCTGGATAGAGTCCACTGTTGTCATCCTTAGTGCTTTCCAGAGCTTGATTTTATGACATTGTGAAAGTCCATCTTTATTGATTGATTGTCTTTATATTTTTGGATTTGAAATTCATCTATTTCAAGCATATCATTTGTATGTTTATCATGGGGGAAGTTCTGACCTGTTGTTCTTTGTTATCATAGGTGGAAACCGCAGAAATGGAGTCCTTGTGTCCTTGTGCCAGAGTCCGTAAGGCAGGGAATAATGGGCACCAGTGAAGCCTGTGGAAAGGGGTTACAAACAAGAGGTAAAGGGATTTTAAAATAGTTGTCAAGTCATGTGTAACTTAAAATCATGTTATTCATACGATATGTCACTTACTTTTGTATTGGAGTAAGTTATAATATTATTGGATTGAGTTATTCACACACACACACACACACACACACACACATGAATACATTTGGCATTCACTAGTGTTGGTTGTTAGTGATCATTTTTTAAGTGCAACCCATCAGTGGACCTCAGGACTAAAGCAATATAAGCAAATATCTATTCTCACTCAGCCAACATCAGTTCTATTGTTGCAAATGCATGTTGGATATCAGCCAAGGAATGAAGGACATGCCAGAATTAGACCAGAAAGTACACATTACACTTTATTTTTACATTGAGGTTTTTAGGTTCTAACCAAATATGTGAATGAAAGGATAATTGAACAAATTGACTAATGTTAATGATCATGGCTTAAGTATAGTTATTGTATACATAATTACTGTGTATTCTATATTAATATGAATAGAAAGGAGCTATTAGATTTTTTGTAAGGCTTTATGAATAGTCTCTGGATCATACTAGAAGTGCCTTTTGCTATTAGTATCTGAAAAGTTCTCAGAATCATTAGACTGCTCAATTTTCTCTTCATTTATAATGCATGTGCCAAGGATATGAGACGTTTTGTTGTTGTTAGGTGCCATCAAGTCTGGTCCAACTCATAGCCACCCTATTTACAACAGAATGAAACACTACCTGATACTGTGCCGTGCCCCAAACTACGGTCATGCTTCCCTGCTATTCATAGGATTTTCACTGGTGGATTGTTTTTGGAGTGGGTTGTCAGGTCCCTCTCCCTAGCCTGCAGCATCTGGTATTCCCAGGCACTCTCCCATTCAAGGACTAACCAGGCAGATCCTGCTTAGCTTCCAAGATCAGGTGGGATCGGATGCCAGGGTCCTATGACTGCAGGCATGAAACTTGATAAAAAGTGCTTTATTCTTAAAATCTAACCACTTTGTGACTAAATGGAAGTGAGTAGCAAGAGTATACATTGTGAGACCAATTGTGTTATATTGGTTTCATAAATAATGTTCTTTTAGCCAGGCATGGCCATCCCAGTAACTCAGGAGGCAGAAATAAGAACATCGCAAGTTCAAGGCCAGAGGCAGCCTGCTTTATTTAGTGAGACCCTACCTCAAAATGAAAAAAAAAAAAATGATGCAGCTCAGTGGTACAGCACTTGCAAAGTATGTGAAAGGCCCTGGATTCAACCCTCTACCCCAATACTGGACAAAAACAATAATGTTTTGAAAGATATACTTACAATTAAGGTTCTCTCCCTGTTTCTCAGGCTATCCTTTAGAAATTTATGTCCCTATGAAATAATTTATAGATCATTTGATTGACCAGGCAGATTGACTCATGACTGTTTCAAGGCTCTCTAATAACTGTAAATTACAAGATGGGACATACTACTTCCTTAAAATATTTTACTTCCACATCTCACAAAAATAACATGATCTTTTCTTAAGAGTTTGTCTACTTTCTGCTGAAAAAGTGCTATAAGACATTTTAATCAGCAATATCTATATATGAATGAAGTCACTATTAATAATGGCACTTTTGTGTAGTGAACAATTTAACTGTAAATGAGTCCCAGACTTTGTCTATAATATTAGAATATCAATTTGTTTTGTTTTACAAATCCACTTTTTTCAGAGATGTTACTCCTAAACTATATTGAATCCTATCAAATGAAAAGGAAATTATTTCATCTATACTATAAGGGGATTGGGCTTTTGTTGTAGAGTGTTCCTCTGCACTCTCTGAGGCCCTAGGTTTGATCCCCAGCACTGCAAAATGGGAGGACATGGCAGTCCACTCCCAAAACAATCCCAAAACAATCTGCTATCTGCTCCCAAAACAATCCCAAAACAATCTGCTATCTGCTCCCAAAACAATCCCAAAACAATCTGCCATTGAAAACTCTATGGGTAACAGAGAAGCACTGACAGTAGTCTGGGCATGGCAAAGTGTTGGGGAGTGTTTTGTTCTGTTGTACACAGGGTCACTATGAGTTGGACCCAACTCATCGGCACCTATCAACAATAACAGCAACAGCAACAATAGAAGGATTCTACCTTGGATTCCAACTTAAAGGGATTTGTGGCTGGGTCCCTGACAGTCCTTTAAGATAGACAAGTAATCTACTTGGCTTTTTCTTAAATTAGACACCAGCATTAGAGAATCTGTGGTGGAGGTGAGGGGCTAAACTGAAATAAGGAGGGTCAAAGCAATGTCTGAGTAGGGAATTTTGAGACCCTCACTTCCATTTATCCACCTGCTTCAGCACGCTGACTCA
Source organism: Pedetes capensis (assembly GCA_007922755.1). Classification (NCBI taxonomy): domain Eukaryota; kingdom Metazoa; phylum Chordata; class Mammalia; order Rodentia; family Pedetidae; genus Pedetes; species Pedetes capensis. The sequence goes on along the minus strand of VMDO01002723.1, from coordinate 107,339 downwards.
GCAGCATCCCTCTACCCTTCTCTATGCCAGACCCAGGCAGAAGATTGGTTTACTTTCTCTGGAGAAGCTGACTAAGAAATAATAATTTTTGTTGTTATCGTTAGGTGCTGTCAAGTCCATGTCTGACTCCTAGGGATCCTATGTACAATAGACAAATCCATATTGTTAGTGCTTCTCTTCTATTCATAGAGTTTTTCAGTGGCTGGGTAATAGCTTTTAGGAGTCAAAAATGTGAAAGACCCTGCACACTGGATATTCTTGCAGTCTTGACCACCAGACAACATGCCCACCATCCACTTGAAAAGCCATCCACTATGTAGTCCCTCCGTTTTATATACTAGTGGACTAGTATACTAGGTATTTGGGGGAAAAATAAACTTCAGTATGAGAGAAGGCAAGCAGTGAGTAGAAGAGAAAAAAATAGAAAATCAATGTAGGAAGTTTAATAACAAATTACCAAGAGTTGAAGATGAAAAGCAGTACAATTAAGAGAAAAATTACAAAGAAAAGAAAAGAAAGAAGAAAGGAAGAAAGAAAATTCTCATTTCAGAAAATTATGACTAGGGTAAAAATGATTGAAATAGATGTGCATCAAGGTTCATCACTGTGAAATTTCAGAATGTATAGGATAATGGCCTAATCTTCAACCTTCCCCAGTAAAGAAATAGCATATTTCTAGTTGATATGACTTCTCAACATCAGCATTGGAAAATAAAAGTAAATACAGCAATGCTTTCTAAGTGTGGAATGAGAATGGTTTTCATACTAGAAGCCATATCAAATTACCGTTCAAATATTAGGGTGAGATGAAAGTATTTGAAGAAAGCAAAATTTCCAAAAGTTTACACTCATTGCATCCTGTTTCTAGAAGCATATGGAGGGTGTACTTTCCCCAAAGATGACCAAACCAGGAAAACTGGGGTATTCCCCCTAGAAGAGAGGGCATTCTCATTCTGAGAGAGAAAGGAAAGGGAAGTTCTAGCACCAAAGTGGTCCACAGTCCTCCAGGAATCTAGGCTCTGGAGAGGAGCTAATATGGGTGGGAACAAGAGACCTAGAAAGTGTCTGGAAGGAGCTCTTAAAATAATAAATAGAAAGAATAGATTGTTTGCCAGGTTGGACCTGGAAAATTGCCTTGAGAAGCATTTCACAGGCATGGAAGCACTTACCCAGATTCAAATAATGGTTTACAAAGAAAATGTGAAGGGACTCCAGAAATGCAAGTTATAGATGGAGATGTACTCATGATATATACCTGCAGCAGTCCTGTAAACAATCTGGCATAAAGACAAAAACAATGAGAAATGTACTCAAACAAAAAAGTATGTTTCAACAATATTGATAGTTTTGTGGTAGGGTCTGGGAAGTGTTGTCCCAAGAGGATATCAGTAAAAAAAAAAAAGCCTCTCATTAAGGAATCATATGCATATTTTGTGGGAAGATGAAGTACACATCAGAGGAAACTGTAAAAAGTTCTAAAATAATTGACTAAAGGTAGAGAGTTTGGTAATTGATTCATCATTATGTAAGCTTCCATGTTATACACATATATATGTATATGTGTGTGTGTGTGTGTATACACACATATATATTACTTTGATATAATATTTTAAGTGATGATTTCTTTAATGTTCTAAGTTGATTATGTAAGCAGATGCATTGTAAAAGCTGGAAAAGCCAGGTATAAGAAAAAAGGTTGGACAGGCAGAGAAAAAAGGATTTACATGTTGTATACTGTAGAGAGCATCCTCTTGTGCTCATTTTTTGCTAGTTCTCACAGATAAGGTCATATTTTTGCATGCATATTGTGGAGTTGGATTGTGAACCCCAAAAGATATGTCCACATATTAACCCCTACAACCTGTGCATGTGGGGACCAAAGGGCTCAGGAGGTTTGGGGAACCTAAGGAAGGCCAAACCGAGTTAGAAACATAAAGCTCACGTAACAACCTCCCATTTTTTGGGAAGGAAACAAAGAAAAATAGGAGAAACCAAAAAGCATAGTGTACCTCCCATGAGTTAAAGAAAAGTGGTAGCCATGGGAAGCAGCAAAAGTAAAATCTCGAAGGAGTGATGGAAAAGCCTAAAAGCCCAATTAAAACAGGGCGGGCATAAAGTGAGCAAAAGGGAAACAAGAAAATTCTGGAAAGAGGCACTAAGAGTAGTACCATGGCTAGCCGCAGAAGATTTAGAGAAAATGGAGGTATGGGAAGAGGTTAATGAAGCAGCTAGAGCAGCTATGTGTAGAGGAAATAATAATGTGTGGCTGGCATTATTTAAAGGGCTCACAGCACTTAGAGGGAGCCATGAATAAGGGCAGGAAAGTGCCAATAAGAGACACGTGGCGCAAGCCAACATGGTGCTGGATACAATGGAGGTACTTCAGGAGCTGAACCTGAATAAAGAAAGAATAGGAGTGCATCTTTTATGGAAAATGACATGGAAATGTCTTTGTTTGGAAAAAGGGTTTTATAAATGTAACTAAAGTATCTCACAGTGAGACTATCCTGGATTATCATAATTTACCCTCAATCCAATGATAAGTATCCTTATGAAACACAGATTAAGACAGAGAACATTGGAGTAACACAGCCAGAAGCCAAGGAATATCTAGCTCCACCAGAAGTTAGAAGATGAAAGGACAAATTCTTTCCTAGATCCAGTTTCCAGAAGCATCTACAGGATATCTTTCCCCAAAGATGAGCAAACTAGAAAATTTGGATACTCTACCTAGAAGACAGCCTGTAGCCATAGCCCTGTGGCATCTGATCCTGTCAGATCTTGGAAGCTGAGCAGGGTCTGGCCTGATTAGTACTTGGATGGGAGACCACCTGGAAACACCAGGTGCTGTAGGGTTGGGAGAAGGATCCAGCAACCCATTCCCAAAAAACAGTCATTGAAAACCCTATGGATAGCAGAGAAGCACTAACAATACTCTTTCGCCTGTTGTACATAGGGTCACTATGAGCAGGACACCGACTCAACAGCACCTAACAACAACAGCTTAGAAAAGAAGCCATTCTCATTCTGAGAAAGGGCCAGGAAGTTCCAGGACCAGAGTCCTCTAGGCCTTGAGGCTCTGGAGCATGGCTAGTGTGGGCCTATGGAGGTAGTGGGGCCCTGCTGACACATTGTTGAGAAGGATCCAGCAGCCCATTCCCATAAAACAATCAGCCATTGGAAACTCTATGAATAGCAGAGAAGCACTAACGATAATGTTTCACCTGTTGTACATAGGGTCGCTATGAGTTGGATAACCACACAACGGCACCTAACAACAACTACAATGTGTAACAGTGTGCAGCCATGCCACTCTGGCTTCCAGACTGCAATAGAACAAAATTTATGTTGCTTTGAGCCACCAGTGTGTGGTAGTTTGTTTATGAAAGTAATACAGTAGTATTATCATTATTGATTGTACTGTAAGTTTCTTATTCTATCGCTGCAAGGAATCTTATCCATGGGCATTCTTTGAGGCTTGGATGGTCATTGAGCTCCCCTAGAAAGATTTTGTTTGTTGTTTTTCCATCCATTCCCATAGAGGCTCTAGCTACCTGGAAAAACTTTAATTTTCTCTTTGAGGATCCTTTGTAGCATAGAGGGAATGTAAATTCAGACAATATAGTTTTAAGAAAATCACCTTGAATTTATAAATTCTCATGAGACATTCTCTCTTCTTGCCACCCAATTCTGAGTTTTAGAATTCCAAGTGGTCTTACTAGGACCTTTTGCTTGGCAAGTTTATTTTTATGTCATTCACCCTCAGACACTAAGGATTGGCCTTTGGTCACTCTTTCTAGTGTGGGACTTTTAAGGGTTGCTATAGCAGGCCTTAGATAATTTTACCCCTGTGTGCTGTGAAGCCATAAAAGTAGAAACTGAGCTGTAAGATTTGGTTGCAACCCTTAGGACAGAAGTTGTATTTCTTGCTTACCTTGTAGGGTCCCATGCTTCCAGTTTATTTTATACTTTATGGATTCTTTTCTTTCAGGCTAACCAAGCAATTAAGTTAGAGGATATATATTTTATCCAGTTTATAACTTTTTCATTTGAAAGGAATTTTAGGAATCTTAAGCCATTATACTGCCAGAAACAAAAGGACTCTGTTTTATCTCACTGTTTATGTCACTGACCTGTTTAATTGATGCACAGTTAATTTGTTTATGTGATACCTTCCAACTAAGAAAGAAAAAGGAAGAAAATATGTGTAGCTCAAATCTATACCATCTCCAAGGTGATGGTCATTTGGGGTTCCATTGTCCTACTTACCCCCGCTTCATGGTGGATTAGGCATTTTCTACCCAGTTTCTTATATCCTTCACCTGAATAAAGAAAGAATAGGAGTGCATCTTTTATGGAAAATGAAAACTATAAAAAGAATAAGCCTACATAGTCTAGCACTTTGAAGAAAACTCTGGTTAAAAGGATAAAATTTAGTACTAAATAAGAAGAGAAAAATGAAGATACTAGCATTTCTAGAAGTGAAATATAGCCTATGAACTAATTCTTATTTTTGCTATCCCCAGATACTACTTTAAAACTGGTTTAATGTATTTCTCAGCGTTTTTCTTTTGGACACTACTTTTTTATTCTTCAGGTAGTGAGCATCTTCTGTAAGCACAAAGATTTTACTTTGTGGCACTGTAATGGAGACAGAGCAGGTACTAGAGACTGAAGTGTTTATGTGTAAGATGCTCTTGACTTCCTTGAAAGACCTGTGTTTGGTTTTTTTGTTTTTTGTTTGTTTGTTTTTGTTTTTTTGTTTGGTTTCACTCAATAACATTTATGAGAACAAAAAGAGGTGGAGCTCTAATTGTCATCAAAGCTTTTTTTTCATTCTTCCTTAATTAGTTTTTGTCAGAGTGAGAGGTATAGTCTTCTTACATAATTATCTTGATGGAATATGTGTATTTTCTTTTTTGCATTCAAAAAACCTCTTTAAAAGTGTGTTCTCACTTTTAAAAAATGGGCAGAACAATCAAATTTAAGAATAAATTCTGTATTCCCTTTACTTTTGGAGAAAGGATACAGTAAGAAATAGATAGGAAAAGTATGGTCTAAAGTCTTAATAATATATGAATAATATTTGGTGTCCAAAAATGAAAAACATGAAATATATGTGTGTGTGTCTGCCATCTTAGCAAGGTATTTTTTTTTGTTTCACATTTTTTCATAGTATAATTTGTTTCTAGGCTTTTTAACATGTGACTGAATATTTAAGAATTGATTTATAAGCTAGGAACAGTGGTGCATGCCTGTAATCCTTGCAAATCAGCAGGTGAAGGCAGGAGGATTGTGAGTTTGTGGCCAGAGGCAGCCTGTGTAATTTAATGAGACCCTTTCTCAAAATAAAAAATAAAAAATGGGCTAAAGATACAACTCAGTGGTAGGGTACTTTCAAAGTATGTGTGAACCCTGAATTCAACCTTCATCTACTGCAAATAAAATAAGAATTGATTTATATAATATTCTAAGATCATATAAATCATATAAATTTAAACTGTGTATCCACAAAAAATCTAAGACAAGTAAATACCTTGCATGGGCTGAATTCAGAGGAAACTACTCAAATTTAAGTCTGAGTACTCTAATTTTTCTGACTGAAAAATTTTCATCTTAAGTGATATTGTCTCCATGGAGAAAAGGTGAAAGATAAAGATACCAGTCTACCATCAGCTCATCAACCAACTCTGTCTAGAAAACACCATAAATTCAGCAAAACCATGCACTTTGCAATAAGTTATCATAGCTTCTCAGTAAGATGTCAAAACACTGTGTTAGCTTTCTGCCACTCTGATAGAATACCTAAGAAAACCAACTTAAGGAGGAAAAATTTATTTTGCCTTACAGTATTGAAGGTTTCAGTCCCTGGTCAGTCCCTGTGATCAGGCAGAATATCATGGGGAGAGCATGTGGCTGAGGAGGTTGCTCACTTGTTGATGTCTGTGAAGTGAAAAAGAGAGATACGTGAAAAGGCTGGGGTCTCAGTGTCAATTTCAAGGGCACACCCTCAATAAGGTAACTTCCTTCTTCAAGGCTTTACCTCCTAAAAATTCTACAACCTCCTGTAGCACCATGGGCAGAAAATTAAGCTTTTAACCCATGGGCCTTTTGGGGACATTCAAGATCCAAACTACAGCAGTCAGTCATGCTTTTCTTTCTGATACCAGCTATCTTTCTTTAAGAGACATAAAGAGAATACTTCTGAATCATTTGACTTTAATTGTGCAAATGAAGAAAATGTAATCTTATTAACTTTATAGTTGCATGGGTTTACTCTGTCATATTCACCACGTAGATCACAAATAAAAAGTCATTTCAGAAGATTCAGAAGGGAAAACAAATATGTAGGTTTTAACTATGACTATGTAAGAAGTAGTTACAACCATTTTATTCATGAATAAAATGTTTTTGGTTTTGGTTGGTTGGGTGGTATAGAAGGAGTAGGGGAAAGGTGTGCTGGTAAGAAAAGTGGAGTAGTTTTTTCTATTTACTTCAAGACTTGGACAGAAACAAGCTAAATTAGCTCTGGGCTGTGGACATCTCCAGTAGGTAACAGAGAATATTGCTACTGACCCAGAGAGCCCTTCCACCAATGCAGCTTTTGTAACTGAGCAGAGACATCTGGTAGTATCTTTCCTGTGGATTCAGGGAAGGGAAGGCATGACCTCACTTCCTAGATCAATCCACTGAAGTTTTGGGTATATGTAACAAGCAAAATACTTACCTAAACACAGTATCACCAATAACTTTTATGCGGTCATTTTGAATAACTTTATTAGTTTATTTTATCAGCCTCAGATACCAAATGATTAATTATAAATATTGTAAGTAACTTTAGAAAATATCTCTCCTAAATATAATTGCTGAAAGAATGAAAATAAGAAAGATCAGGTTAGAAATTAAGTTGACAGTGAAAGGCAACTCTTGAAATTAAAAAATCCCTAGATTATAACAAAAGAATAGGTTTTATAATACCATAGGCACTGGTTTCAAGAGTAAAGTGCTAGATTCAGAGCACAGATTATATTTTAATATAAGTGAATACTAATTCTAGAAGGTATTTTTCATTTCCTTTACATGTTTCAGGGAAGGATTATCTTTGTGGTTTTCATAGGTGCTGCAGGTAGAATATGCATACCTTTTTAAAGTTGGTGATAAATTAAACATAAATATTGAAGGAAATGCACAACCTAAGACATGATATTTTAGTTACAGTGTTCACTAACCACCGATTTGGAGATTCTGTCTTGTACCAGCCTTTCTGTTTTTAAGATGATAAGCTGTAATGCCAAGGACAGAGTAACCCTTCCTCCTTCTTCAGCCCTACTCACATTGCTAGCAGATATTTCACTGATGAAATGGATTTTGGGGGTAAGAGTGGGTAAGAATTTTTCGATTGATGAATGTAGTCATTTGTAAAACTCTGAGCAAGAAGTTTCTCTTCTACCCACATGGTTCTCAGTTTCCAAACCATTTTCCCTTCAGAAATGCTAATATGAATTTCAAAGTCTACTTCAAGCTCTGTAAATATAATAAGAGTATGTGTCTCTTGTTCAGGACCAAAATTCCCTCTCTTCAAACAGATGTATAATCACTGGCTTCCTTTAGCACTGGTGTTACTAAGGTCACAGGATTCATTTCTGTTTAATTTGGGTGCCATCTTGGGATTATAGCAGAAGGAGGTGAGGTTTTTGCATTTTTGTTCACATATCTAAAGACAACAAAAACACCATCATTCCTTCCACACATCAGCTCACACTTTCTCTAGTGACTATAAAACCTAATCAGAAGCAGCAAAACTCAATTCCACCCAAACTCTGATTTCGCACAGATGAAAAAGTTGCAAAACAATATCTTCATAGGCAATCCATGTTATAAAGAATTCACATGATGAGAAGAAACAAAAGTAAAATAACCCTGTTTGAATCCAGGTGTGTGGGAAACGAGAATTAAAAACCTACTAGAGTCTGTTAAACTCAATAAGTACTTAAGGTGATCTGTTTCACAGCAAGATATGAAAAATAGAAACTGAAAGGAAGGTTGGGGATTCATAGAAGCTTTGAAATTGTACCAGGAAGGGTTTTAGAAGCCTGCACTAGAATAGTAATTTTGGGAGTGGATTAGAAGGAACACACATAAAAGACATTTAAAAAAATAATCAGTGGTACTTAATAGCTAATCTTATATACTATCCAAGGACTAGTGATGAATTGAAAGCACTCAGTGATTTTTTAAGCCAATGAAAGTGGGACAATATTGACATTCAATGTTGAAATAAATTATTGGCATAAAAATGCACACACACAGTGCACATACATACAAATACAGTGAGGGAGACAGTACTTGAATATATAAGAATAAGCATTTCTAGAAATATGTATTTTGGAATTCTTTGCTTAAAGCTTAATATTGATGTCATTTGTCACCTGTAATTCAACAGAAAAAATGTGGAGTTCTAACACTAAGAGGCAGGCTGGTGTGATAAATAGAATGTTCCTTGGCTTTAACTGTGAGGCACATTGGTTCAAAGGCTGGTTCTACTACTTTGCTTACATGAGGTTTGTCTACCTCCTTGACCTCTCTGGGCCTCAAGTTTCTTATCTACAATAAGGTAATAATTCCAGTTTCATGATGCTTCAACCAATGGTTACAGTTGCTTAGGAAATATTAATTCCCTCTTTCAAACCTTTGAAGATAGCAATAATTAGAAGCTGGGGGAATATAAATATTAGAAAATACATTTTTGTGGGGATTTTGTTTTGTGGTATTTGTTTTAAATTAAACAGTGATGAATAGAAAAATTCATTGGTTACATGCAAAGAGGAAAAGGCCAACAAATCTTCTTCCAGGGAAATGTCAATTAGATCTAACATATGAAAAGCACTTAGAATTACTATAATTGAGAAGTTATTAGGCTTTCTTTTTAAAAGTAACAGAGTTTTCCAAACTCATTAGCCTCCATCCAGATTTTCTTAAAATACCAACATCTTTATTTTATTGAGAAATGTAGGTAGTATCAGAAAAATCACACATATAGAATGTTTATGAGATATGAGTATGGTATTTTCAAATGTTTTAAAAATAATTCTGTAAAGAATGGAATTGATCTTTAAATGGATGTAGCTGAATATTCAGAGCGAAGACCCAGCAAGGTAATTATGAGCTGAAAAAATCATAATTTTGAGACCAAGAGCTGGGAAGAAACAGATGAGTAGATGATATTATAAAGTATTTATCAAAGAAAACCAAGAAAGCAAGTAGCATTACACCTCAATGTTCAAAGAGGAACGATAATGCCACCTTATGCAAATATGAAGACAAAATAAAAATAAGTTGTTGTTATTGTTAAGTGCCATAGAGTTGGGGCCAACAAAAGGAAATATTCCCTGATTCTGTGCCAGGCACATGATCTTTGTTATGTTTAAGCCCATTGTTGCAGTCACTGTATCATTCCATCTAGTTGAAGTTCTTCCTTTTATTCATTGACCTGCTACACTCCCAAACATGATGTCCTTCTCCAGGGATTGGTCCCTCTTGAAATCATGTCCCAAATACATAAAATACAGTCAAACCATCCTTGTTTCTAAGGAGTACTCTGATTATTCTTCTTCTAGGGCAGATTGTAAATATATCAAAGTTGTTAAGAGGAGGAAATAGTTGAGTGAGCATGGTTCTGGTGGTGGTGAGTCTGTGACTGAATGTAAAGGTGAACTCAGAATTAGGAAGAAGAAAGTCCTCTTTCATTTGAACTCTAGGGGAAAATAGAATCTAGGTGCAGGGGCAATGAGGAAGAAAGACAAAAGAGCTTCTATAGAATGGCTGAATGACTATAGAGACTCCTTTCCCTGTCGTTACTCAAAATGTTCTAATTTGACGTCTGTTAATTTCTTCAGCCTGTAGGGTCTTCTTTCTCCTCTACTCCTGTGATGTGGTCTCCTCCTAAAGCTCTCTCCACCTCACTGCATACTTAGGTCCCCAGTTTCATAGCCCAGCTTCTCCTCCTCCATGCAAACCTACATGACATCAGTCTTCATGGTCTGTTTTGCCTTTGTCTTTTCCATCTGTACTTTCTCTCTTGACCATCCCAGCTCTTCTAGAATTTAAGCTCTGGAGAGGATCCCAAGTCTTTATTTCAGTGGAAGCATTTCTCTCCAGGTTAAGAATTTCCTCCTATATATCAGCCACCACGGGGCTGGGATTTAGCTCAGTTGGTAGAGCACTGTGCTGCAGTCTCTGAGGTCCTGAGTTCAATTCCCAGCACTGCAAAAGTGGGAGAAGGACCTGGCAATCCACTCCCAAGGCAATCCCAAAACAGTTAGCTATTGAAAACCCTATGAGGGTCGCTATGAGTCGGATACCGACTTGATGGCACCTAACAATAACAACAACAACAACAGCCACCACAGACAACGTAGTAATAGTATAAATCCATTGTCTTTAAAAGGAACTTATTCTCTACATCCAGAATTTAGACTTTTCTTCTTGAGTTTTCAGTCTCAAGGGGTTGCATTTTCATCAATCTATTAAGAAAGAGAATTAGTGTTGAAATCCTGCCAGTATAATCTTCATCAGGCCTCCAGAATCTCTTTTAAGCCACTGTCAACATCTCCTTGAGTGTCCCCTCCCAGTGGCTCTCCCTGTTTCTGGGCACATTTTCTTACAAATCCATTGGTTGCGTGAAAGCCAAAGGGAACCCAGACAGATCAAAGTAAACTCACGTTAAATATTGAGAACCATTGGTTTAGTAGGGATTTTATAGAAGGGGTATTAGAAACTCGTGGAGAGCCTTTACGTATAACTACATCGGAGGAAGAAATCTGCTCCCCAAGGAAGGTTTCACCAAGATGTCTCAAAACTGCATTCGCAGCTGGGCTTCCTTACAGGGGTGGTGTATGACTCCAGAAAGAAAGGGAGAGAGAGAGAGAGAGAGAGAGAGAGAGAGAGAGAGAGAGAGAGAGAGAGAGAGAATCTTGTGACCTTCCCACCCCTTCCCCCAGGAAGGAAGTTTGATGTATTAGATAGACATCACTCACTTGCATATTTCTAAACTACTGTGTAGCCATGGTTTGCAGGGCCAAGGCCCCCTGGAGTCATGTCAGGTGTTTTATATCAATGTCATGATGCCCTCCCCAAAGAAGTCATCTACACAACAAAAAGCCATTTAATTTTGAAGTTATAGTGATCTAGCAGCCCACTCCAGAAACAGTCAGCCATCAAAAACCCTATGAATAGCAGAGAAGCACTGACACAGTGCCAGGCATGACACAGTGTCAGGGAGTGTTTCATCTGTTGTACATAGAGTCACTGTGAGTTGGACCTGCCTCAACGGCACCTAATGACAACAGTGATCTGCATAGAATAACTTAATACTTACCTCCTCAAAAATTTTCCGTGGCCATTCTTTTCCACTCAATTCCATTACCATGTGCCTAAGACAGCTTCCTAAGCAGATGCTGTATTACTTCTCCCATTGCTGTCTGCCGGAGAACCTCATCCACTGCCCATAGTCAACAAAACACTCATCACCTCTGGAGTTCTTCACCAGGAAATTTTCTTACTTTCCTCTATTTGTTGGAATAGACTATACTTTCTCCAAGCCCCATTTCAGATATTATCTCCTTTTACAAATAATTCTATTTTTCTAGTAATGGTTAAGCTTCCCAATGTATACTTCCTACCTTTTTATAATTTATATTTTACCTTGAATTATACTTTGAATGTTCCCTTATTAAGTTTTTCAGCTCCTGAAATACAGAACATGTGCCTTATTCATCCTTATACCATCACTGCTCCCAAATATTTGTATATTACATATGTAACCACTGCTCAAAAACTTTTTGTTCAATAAACATGAATCTGTGTGTGTGATAGTCTTGATTATCAACTTGACTGGATTAAGAAAAGCCTAGAGACTCATGAAGCACAACTCTGGGTTTGTCTGTGATGGTGTCTTCGAGGTGATTAGACAGTGAGGGCTCTGGCATAATCTGTAGATCATCCCTTGATTGATTCATGGTATGATGGCATTATTGGGAGATGGTGAATGGCAGTAGGTGGGGCCTTTTGGGAAGAAGTAGGTCACTGGGAGCCTTGCCAGGGCATGGGGGCTGTATCTTGCCATGGCCTCTTCCTGTGTACCTTTGTCTCTGCTTCCTGGTCCTCTGTGACATAAACTGCTTTGCTTTGTCATACCTTCCTCACCATGATGAAATAAATCCTCGGAAACTGTGAGCCAAAATAAATAGTTCCCCCTTGAGTCATTTATGTCAGGTATTTGGTACAGAAATGAGAAAAGTAACTGATACAGTGTCCCAGTATAAAAGTTCAGAACTTTCACAAAAATGTGATAAACAGAAATACATGTTATACAATCACTAATCAGCTAGCTGGGATCCTTTTTCTCTACTCAGATAAAAACCATGAGTAGGTGAGATATGGCTATTTTGGTGTTGACAGACCTAGACTCTCAAGTGTCAAAAATTTATGGGCTGAATTGACAGACTCAGAGGCTTATAGCTCCACATCTTGAGACCTAGAGGCTTATGGGTCCAGGCCCTGGAAACCAGAGTCTTATATCTGTAGGTCCTCAAGTAGGAGGCATATTGTGCTAGGGCTTGATTGCCAGTGGCCCAACACTCAGCAGCTAGGATAATCATTGGTTTTTAGCAGCTCTCAGTGGTAGCAGTAGTCAGTACCCACTAACATTATAGCTCCCAAGCCTTGGGTATCAGGACACATGGATCCTAACAGCTACTAATGTGATAACTCTTGAACCTTGAGTGTCAAGACCTTTGGTCCTTACAGTGACTAGTGTTACAGCTCTTGGACCTTGGATGTTGGGACCTTCAGCTCTTTAGGGCTTGAAAGCTCATTGCAACTCTTCCAGTGATCAGGAACCTCAGCCCTTTGTCTTTGGCTCTTCACAGCCTTCTCAAAGGTTCTGCCATCCTTCATCATCTCTGCCACCTCTACTCCCCACCATCTGTTCTCCCAGTTGCTCTATGGAATTCTTCAGCTACTTTATTGCTGGTATTACTGCCACTAATACTACTGACACTTCTTACTGTTGCTACAGTTTCTCCTTTTTGTGATGCCAGCTCAATAGATAGCAGCTCTACCATGATAATGATCATTAGTAGACAAGAGAAGATCATTCAGGAGAAGCCTTTTATTGGGCCTAATGTTGCAACGCCTGTAGCCATAGCACTGTGGCATCCGATCCAGTCAGATCTCAGAAGCAAAGCATGGGCCTGGTTAGTACATGGATGAGAGACTGCCTCAGAACACCAGATACTGTAGGCTTCGGAGAAGGACTCAGGAACCCACTTACACTCCTGTAATCCCAGCAGCTTGGGAGGCTAAGGCAGGGGTATTGGAAGTTCGAGACCAGAGGCAGTCTGTATAACTTAGACCCTATCTCAAAAAAAAAAAAAAAAAAGGCTGGGGTGCAGCTCAATAGTCCAGCACTTGCAGAACATGCAAATGGGAGGCCCTGGGTTCAACCCCCAGTACCGCAA
>VMDO01002723.1:0-93719 GCA_007922755.1 Pedetes capensis | reverse complement strand
GGGGAACAGCACAGGGGGAATTCTCCTGGCTGACTTGAAAAGTGAACTGAGTGACCTTCTCATATAGCCAAAAGAAGGATGTGGGATGGGTGTTGGCACAGTCATGGCACAGTCCTTTATACAAGTGACAGTTTGTGATCTGCAACAATCAAAAGCCTTCTACTAGATCACCAAGAGAAGTGTTCCCTGCCTCTGACCTAGGTGAAAATATCTGCAGGGTCATCTCGAGTTCACTGAGACTTGTGATGGTAAAAAGACCAGCACCTTTTGAAAGGTTTGGCTAGAATAGTGCCTTCAGGAGCCGAAGTTGTGCCTTTCTAACAAGTAGATGTGGTTGCAGTGTAGTTTTCTCAAGGTGGCCATAGAGTGTTCAAAAAAGCTAGGCTACTGTGGAGACATTCTTACACAACAACTGCCAAAGAGTGCCTCCTTGGCTGACTGTTCCCCATTCAAGCTTAATGGGAATAAAGGAAGGGCCTGTCAAATAACCAACTCTTGACAGTTTTAATCATTCACACAAAGCATTAAAAGTGTGTGTACAATAAAGGCTTAACAAAAGCTCAATACAAAACTAAGAATTCTAGTAGCATTTAACAGTATTTAATAGTGTTTAAAGATGCTTAATCGTGCTTAACTCCTTCCTCAGAGAGAGAGGTGGATCCCTCTGCTCTGTCTCAGTACATATATGATTTTATTCTGTAGAGTCAAAAACAGAAATTATAACACCTTAATATTCCTGTTATAAAACTAATGCTTAAATCTAGCAATGGATAAAAGAACTATGCTATGAGAATTGAATCTCCTATAGAGACTACATTGGCTTACTCCACAGTACACATATTTTACAGCTCTCCTTCAAAAGGATATTTCTAATGAAAGTAAAATGAGTTGAAGATAAAATATCACACATCCTGATTCTCTGATGCTGAGATCATGAATTGAACTTATCTAATTTATCAGTTTCCACTTCATAAATTTACATGAGAGCAGTAATATTTTGTCCCTTCCCTACAAGGATGTCCCTGCTGCTGTACCACTGTGGCATCTGATCTCATCAGATCTTGGAAGCTAAGCATGATTGGGTCTGGTTAGTACTTGCATGGGAGACTGCTGGGAACACCAGGTACTGTACGCTTGGGAGAAGGACCTGGCAACCCCCTCCCAAAAAACAATCACCCACTGAAAACCTTATGTGGAGCAGAGAAACACTAACAATACTGTTTTACCTGTTGTACGTAGGGTCGCTATGAGTTGGACACCAATTCGATGTCACCTCATGAAAACAACAACAAGGGTGTGGGCCAAAAGTGCTGCTTCTCTTTTTCTTTGTTGTTGTTTGTTGTTGTTAGATGCCGTTGAGTCGGTACCTGACTCATAGCAACCCTCATAGGGTTTTCAATGCCTGAATGCTTCAGGATTGCCTTGGGAGTGGATTGCCAGGCCCTTCTCCCATTTTTAGGGTGCTGGGAATTGAACTCGGGGCCTCAGAGACTGCAGCACGGTGCTCTACCCACTGAGCTAAATCCCAGCCCTTTGTTAGGCGTCTTCAAATCAGGTCTGACTCATACTAACCTTCATAGGGTTTTCAATGGGTGATGGTTTCGGGAGTTATAAACAATTGCCATGTCTTTTTCCCATTTTTTACGGTGCTGGCGATTGAACCCAGGTCCTCAGAGAGAACGGAGCAGCACTTTATCAACTGAGCTAAACTCCAAACCCTTTCTTTCTCTAGAGCAGTGTTTTTCAATCATGGGTGAATTCTCATGTCCACCAAAGGATATTTGGTGAAATAAAGAGGCAGTTTTATACTCGAAGCTGGAGATAAGAGGATGACTGTAACATAGCTTTGTTTGTAAATAAGCTGAGACTCCTATGTCAGAACCAGAGAAGGAACATTAATTCACTATCTCATGATCAAACATCTAATTTGAAAATATCATTTTACTTTCAAGATTGTTCAAAATGGTTCCCATACAAATAATAGTTCTGACAACATATGCTCATTGTTTATAACTCAATCTAATTAGTTAACTGTGTATATAGCTGTTAATTAATTACAGATACATTTCATTTATAGTAATAATAAACATTTTTTAAAGAATCATTTATTTCAATATGTGAATCCAAGGCACTTCTGAATTTACAATTGGACAGTGGATGGTAATGTGATAGTTGCAAAACTGTAAACTCATAATTAAATTTGAAACACTAGTGCAGACTGAAATGTTGAGTACTGTGCCATCTTATCAGCTGCCTTCCTGAGAAGTTTAAGTGTTTGAGTGACGTGTATGGCATGATTATCCTCCATATAAAGAATCTGCTAAGTTCAATTCATATTGGAATTCTATTAACAATCCAATCTGTCGTTAGCCTAGTTGGTATTTAAAGCAGGTTTTCTTCTTTATGTTAACAGGAAAACAAACATGTCTCCATGGTTGTTGTTCTCTAATATTTTTACATATTAGGCTGTTTATTCCAAGTGCTAACTATGTGTATTTGTTGGACACAAAGACCTTTTGAATTTTTTACACTACATGTATATGATTATCCTTAGGATATGACAGGTTAGCCCAGAATGTCAAAAGTCAATTATATTTTTCCTTTGTTATAAGTGCATCAAAATTCTTTGGAGAAAAAGATTCCTTTGGCTTGAAAATGCCTTTTTTTTCTTCACTTATTCCATACCACAAATTTCTTTTATATGTTTTTTAATGAGCTCCTAGAGTATGAAGGGAATGGTAGTATACCTGGTGTGCAAATTTAAGTTATTTGCATTGTGTTCAAGTAGATTTTTTTACTAGTGTTTTTTCAGCTTAATTCAATTACACTTAAGGGTAACTTTTCTCACTTTCACTTATTTTTTTAAAAATTATCTGGTTTGACATTCTTAGCTACAATGTCTCATTTGCTACCTAAACTAACAAAGAACTTTCTATGAAACAGAGGTATCTCACAATGTGAGAGGTTAATGTATGAGTTAATGAGGCACCAACATGAGACTACTGAAGTGAGGTAATTATGTATCATGAATGCTGTAGAAAGCAACCCTCTTTTCTTTCTGATTCTGGGATTTAGAGCAATGTTGTTGTTAAGTGCCACTGAGTCAGTGTCCAACTCATAGCAATCTTGTGTACAACAGATGAAACAATATTGTTAGTGACTCTCTGCTATTCATAGGGTTTTCGATGCCTGATTGTTTTTTTAGGGGGGTGTGGATTGCGGAGTCTTCGTCCAAGCCTACAGCACATGTTGTTCCCAGGCAGTCTTCCATCCAAGTATTCACCAGGCCTGACCCTGCTTAGCTTTGGAGATCTGAAGGGATCGGATGCCACTGTGGTATGGCTGCAGTCTCAGAGTAGTGTAGTTACCATAAATTCTGAACTCATAATTGAGAAATAGGATTTTAAATCTTTTCTTGCAATTCATATTTAGAAATGGTTTATTAATACTAATATTAGAATTGAATGTTATGTGGTAGTTTTTCTAAACAAATACTCTACACATGAGGAGTCAGATAACTTGCAGATATTTTGAACTCTCCAACTCCATTAAAATCATCATTAGAAATGAGAACTGCAAAGAGGTGTGAATGGTAGGGTGCAGAATAAATCCCCTAATCACCCAGGCCTCCTCCATCTGTTGTTGTTAGGTGCTGTTGAGTCCATATCCGACTCATAGCAACCCTCATAGGGTTTTCAATGGTTGACTGTTTCGGGATTGTCTTGGGAGTGGATTACCAGCTCCTTCTCCCATTTTTGCAGTGCTGGGAATTGAACTTGGGACCTCAGAGACTGCAGCGCAGCACTCTACCAACTGAGCTAAATCCCAGCCCTGGTAGATGCTAGGGAATAAATTCCAATGAGAAGGAACTCCTGAATGTTGTGGCTTTTTTGCTTATTGATTGGTCCATTCTAATACACTCAGTGTCTTCTCAATCAAAAAACACATCTTCAAACTAGGTCTTTGTCATTGGCATAACAGATTCAAGTATTAGGCTCCTGTTTATTGCTTTGTCTTTTCTATTTTCGTCTCCATGAGCCGTGAACTATTTGTTTGTTTTGTTTTTAATCACTATTCTTTTTGTTTTGTTTATTATTGCTGTTTATTTATTGAAAAAGGGTCTCCTATGGAGCCTATGCTGGCCTCAAATTTATAATCCTCCTACCTTAGCCTCTCAAGTTTTGGGATTACAGCCATGTGCCACCACACCTAGCTTACTTGATCTTCTGCATTCTTATTTAGAGTTGTTATCTTTTCCAAAGACTTTTAGGTGTGAAGTTTGGACAATACTTCAGAACGTATCTTTTGGAATGTCCCCCCACCTCTGTCCTTTCCCCAATCTTCCACTGAGTTCATAAGCAAACACATTGGATTCAGATTGGTCATATTTGAGATTTTTTTTCATACTAGGGGGCTGACCCCAGGGCCTTGAGCATACTTTGCAAGTGCTCTGCCACTGAACTGCTCTCCCAGCCCCTTTTTTATTTTTTAAATTGAGGAGGTCTCATTAAATTACACAAGCTGCCTCTGGCCTCTAACGAGCCATGCTCTTACCTCTACCTCCCAAGTGACGGGGATTACAGTCATGCACTATCATGCCTGTCTCTCCAGAATTTTTTTAAAAGCTTCAAGTTCAAGTAAAAAAAATACCCAAATATCTAAAAAAGAGTAAATTGATCATTAAAAAGTGATTCTATAAATATGGAAACTACCAAATTTAAAGCAAACACCTATCATGATGATCTGCATTGCTTTGACAATAGGACTTGTATTAGTCACCTGGTGTACCATTGTGACAGAAAAACTAACTGAAACAAACATATTGGAGGAAATATTTATTGAGGGCTTATGGCTAGAGGATTTTAATCCACTGAGGCATAAGGCATGGCAGCAGGTCAGGCAATCATGGGCCCCATGGCACAGAACCTCACATCTTTGTAATCAGGAAGAGCAACCAGAGCTATAGATCCTGGTAAAAGCCTCCAAGGGCCCACCCACAAGGACTGGCTTCCACAAAGCTGGGATCCCACCTCCCAACATTCCATCACCTCCCAAAATGGCACCACTAGCTGAGGACCAAACATTCAAACACATGGCCTTTGGGGGACATTTTTGATTCAAACCATGACAGGACTATACATTATTTCTCCTCTCACACTCCTGAGCTGACCCCAAAGAGCCTATCTTCTGTAGCACAGTATTCTATAGCAACTTGGCTAAACCAATTTGGTACTCTTTATTTAAACATGAGTAAATATATGATGATCTATAAGAGCTATTGATTTTATTTTATACTATTGAAAGATTGTATTTTTACAAGGTTTTAAGATGGAGAAATCTCAGAGGAAAAGCTTATATAATAGCAAAATTTTAGTGCAATTGCCAGTTTATTAAGATATAGAAAGATACCAGGAAAGTTGTTTTTCATTAAAAAACACCAATGCACTGTTATCACACTTTAAAAAATATCTAAACCTCTAGGCTTAACTGGTTGTTAAACATTGTGCATAGCTTTAACTTTGAATAGTTGCTGTTGTTATCATGTTTTCTTTTTTCTCTGTTCAGTGTGGGAAATTGATTTGGCACAAGTGAATGATAAATATGAATTTTAAATTTTCTCTATATAGATTGGTTGTATTTTCTAGAAGTTGCCTTTAAACCATAAAATATGATATTATATCCAATCTTTTACATCACTTCCCTCAATTTGGGGATACAATATTGAACAATATTCCTTACAGGAACATTGTTATATCTTATCATTATATTTGGTGAAAAATAGCTTATCTACTTCATGGAATGAATTGGAGCACATAAGGGTTGATTATGACTTACAAAAGTCTGTTTCATGGGTAGAATTGTTCCTCTATATTTCATGTACTAAGGGAAATCAAATAGGAATTTCATTATACTTAGCATTTAAAATCTAATGCTGTTTTAATTGCATGTTATTCCTACTTGCCCCTGCCCTCTGCAAGTTTCTAAACCAAAAGGAAGAAAAAAATTAATTTATTCCAACAAACTATCCATACTTATTACTGCAGTATTATTTAATTAGTTACAATGAAGAGCTGAACCCTGACAAGCTATTTTGTAATTTACAGGAAGTTATGCAAATTTAGAAGTTGGCCTCCCTACCTACCTTTCCTTCCTTCTTTCCTTTTTTCCTTTTTTCTTTCCTTACTTCCTACAATAATTTTATAGCATACCATAATCTGTTTCATCTACAATTTGAGTTGTGCAATTTAGTTAGTGATTATAGGATGTGTGTGTGTGTGTTTTCCGTGCAACTACTTACGCATTAGGACATATCCATGTGGGTTTTCAAAATTTATTGCCAAATATATGTGAAATAGAGGGAACAAGTTTCCCAAAATACACTCCATACTGCCTGAAATACCTAGAGGTAGATGATTTATAAATATTCATGAGAGGATGACAATGGTGTCATAAAAGACACATGTTGGGAGAGGGAAAAATAATGTCACCCAAAGAAAAACAATCTTGCCTGTAATCAATAAATGATTAGTTGATTTGATATTGGAATTTGGGGAAATTAAGGAGTGGCTGGACAAATGTATGTAAGAAGACAGCTTGACAAAGCTCTTACAGTGACTGAAGAGGGTAGAAGATAAAGAGGTCAGTGAGGACAGACAAAAGGTGTCATGTGGGAAAAATATTGAAACTCCATAAATCACTTGCTTACAGCCATTGTGGTGTCTGATCCCCTTAGATCTTGGAAGCTAAGCAGGGTTGGACCTGGTTAGTACTTCGATGAGAGGCTGTCTGGGAACACCAGGTACTGTAGGATCTGGCAGGTCACTCCCCAAAATAATCAGCCATTGAAAACCTTTTGAATAGCAGAGAAGTGCTGACAGTAATCCTGGGCATGACAGTAATCCTGGGCATGACAGAATATCAAGGAGTGTTTCCTTCTGTTGTACACAGGGTCTCTATGAGTTGGACCCACTCAACAGCACCTAATAACAACAACATAAATCACTTGGTTTGGGAGATGTGGAGAGAAAATAAATAATATGTTTCTGTGCTAGATGTGAAGTTTATCACTGCAGTTCTCATCACTGACTAAGGAATGAAAATCTTTTACAATTGGAATCTATAACCTTACTTGTAATTGATATTGCAGTATAATACCCTTCCTTCAATGGGCTCTTTATAAATTGTGCCACTGAGCACTGCATCACAGCTGGCCCATTGATGTTTATGATGAGCATTAACCCAATTGCCCCCAACTTCTTTATGAACAGCTGCTCTTGCTTTCCCCTTTCTGGATCCAAGACAACTGGCTCTGGATGTCAGCAGCTTTTAATACTTGTTTCTGATTCTTTCTGGCATGATTTTTTTGTCATCCCTTTACTGATGCATATATAGATTTTAAAAATATGTAATGATCATCTACTATATTATAAGCAGTATTTCTAGATACTGAAATGAAGTAATAAAATAGAAATCACTTTTCTCCTGTAATTAATACTGTGGCAGAAGGAAATAGATTATCAACAAAATTAGTGGATGGCATATGACATCAATGGTGAGCAGTGCTATGGAAAAATATGAATAAAATTGAAAGAGTAGGGGAGGAAGGAGTGAGGTGAAAAGAACAGTACAATTTTCATTGTGTTAATCAGGGAAAGTCTTGCTAAGAAAATGACTTATGAGCAAATACTTGAAGATGCAGAATTAGCAAATGATGCTTATGACTGGAAAATGCAAAATTCCAAATAATAAAGAGGCTTTTGCATTCCATGAACATCAAAGGATAGAGAAAGTTGAGTGGAAAAAGCCAGGAGGATAAAAATGAGAGGAAAGGCCAGAAAAGTGGGGAAGAGGAGGCAAATGTAGATAGCTTTGTGGTGACTTTGGGTTTTTACTGTGATTGGAGCCATTAGCCATTTTAAGTTATTGTCAAAAGACTGATTGGTCAATTCACATAGCTTTTGAGTGGATAATGGGCCATGAGTAGAGAGACTTAAGTACACTAATTAGGAGGGTACTATAACCATCTATGAGAATGAGGATGGTAACTTGGACTCAACATGCTTCCAGTGGAGTAAGAAGTGGTCAGATTTTGAATCTGTTTTGCAAGTAGGGTTGATGGGACTTGTAAATGTTGCGAGATAAAGGTTATCCCACAGAGACTAGAGATATAATTTTGAGAGATGTCAACACATAATTGATATTTAAATCATGAGATTGCATGGGATCCAGTCTGAAAGATCACATGTAATTAGGGAAGAGTCCAAAGGACCAAGCCAAAGCTAAGACATTAGGGAAGAGAGACTCAGGAGGAGAGTCCAGTGGTGTAAGCAGAAAACCAGTAGGACATGGGGTCATGACCACCAAAAGAAGGAAATGTTCCAAAGAGTGGTAGAGAATGAGTAACTGTGGTAAATGTTGTCGAAGGACTCTTCTTATGTTGCAACAAGTTGGAAGTCATTCTTGACCTTGACAAGAGCAGTTGTATGGAGGTGAAAGGCAGATTACAAGAGCATGATTTCAGAGACTTCACAAGAGAGTTGGAGAAAAAAAAAGAAAAAAGAAAAAAAAGACCATGTGACAACTTTTGATGTAAAGATAATAGACAAATGGAGCAGTAGAAGGAGAAAGAGGCCATGTCAAGTGAATGTTTTGTTTCTACTATTGGAAAAATAAGAGCCAAAGGTAATGATTCTGTAGAGAGGAAAAACTCATGGTGGAGAAAAAGGAGAGAATTAGTGGAAGGATGTTCTGAAACACAAGAAGGGATGAGTTTTATTTTTTGTGTTAAAAATGAAGTTATAAACACTAAAAGAAAATGAAAAAGCATATGGTATAAATTCGCCTTTGTCTTTCATTTTTCCAACCACAATCTCCATTCCTCATGTGAAGTCGAAAATGACTTGCTCTGTATCCTTCCAAAAAATATGTACAAATATCCACACAGACATACTGGGAGGCACTTTTAAAATTAAGGTTCATATTCCACCACAACCATTGTGACTTTATTTAATATCAATAACACAAATGTATTTCCATAATATGTAGAAGTTCCTTATTATTTTTACTGCAATTAATCTTTTTTCCCTGTTTATGAAATTCATTATACTTCTGTAAAAAGATTTGGAAAATAAAGAAAAATCCTACTTCATATGAAAAAAACAACATTTCTTCTCAACTCACCAGAAATAACTACTGAGAGTTTTATTCTAATATTTGACATTTTATTTGCAGGAGTTTCACTGAATAAAATAAATAGAAAGGCATATAAGTGAATTGTTCAACTTCAAATGCTATATTTTTGCTTTCAAAAACAAAATTATTTTGTCCTCAAAGTTTAGTCTAAGGTTTCAATAAAAGAAGTTGAGGGTTGTTATTTGTAAATTTAGTTGTATTTTTCTTAATGGTCATAAGTTTATTTCCATTGAAAATCCTTGGTCAAGTTTCTCCTAAAAATTCAGAGTCACCCATGATGTCCAATCACCAGACTAAATCTTCCTGATTATTTAATATTAACAAATTCAAGAAATATCTATTGAGCACTATGTGGTAGGTATGACTTTAGGAAGTGGGGATGTAATAATTGTCAATGCAGGTAAAGCCCTTGCCTAATTAAGCTTACATTCATTTAAAAAACAAGATTCAATTTTCAGATATAAATCTAATTTGAGAAATAACAATAAGGAAAAGTTGGTTTGAAGTCAAAATTTCTACATATGACAAAATAATAAACTGTGGAGTAATTATACTCGGTGCATATTATGAATTAAATAAAAATT
Organism: Pedetes capensis; assembly: GCA_007922755.1. Lineage (NCBI taxonomy): Eukaryota > Metazoa > Chordata > Mammalia > Rodentia > Pedetidae > Pedetes > Pedetes capensis. The sequence goes on along the minus strand of VMDO01002723.1, from coordinate 83,943 downwards.
ACAAAGCACACTTGACATGGCTTGCCAAGCAGCCCTTTTTGTCACTCTGCCGTTTTGATACTCAGTAGTATATGGATGCAGTTTTTCTCTAAAAAACCCTCTTACATCCTGAACCTACTTATTGTCATAGCACAATTACCTTGTTTCATCTATGAAGCATAACTTTTTCCAAGAGTACCCTTTTTGGGTTTTGTTTTTACTTGAAATAGACTTTATTAGGCCGAGCACAGTGGCACAGACCTGAAATCCCAGACTCAGAAGGCTGAGACAGAAAGATTGTGAGTTTGATCCCAGAAGCAACCTCTGTCACTCAGTGAGACCCTATCTCAAAATAAGAAAAATTTTTACAAAGGGCTTAGGGTGCAGCCCAGTGGAATAGCACTTGCAAAGTATGTGCAAGGCCCTGAGCTCAACTCCCCAATACCACAAATACAAATAAATAAATGGATAAATCAGTGAGAAAATAGGACTTTATCAAAGTTAGTGCCTCTGTACTGAGCCAGATGATTTTGTGTACATAAGCAGCACAGGTTGTAACATTTCACAACTTTAACAAGCAGTGTCAACAATGACAATGATCATGCATGCCCTGGCACTTTTCTTAGCAACTGTTTAGCATAATATTTTTTCCTGGGTTTTCATAATATTATCTGTGTAATAGTGAATGCTTTCTTTTGGAAGAGTTATCCATGGGGTTTCTACACCTCCTACATAATTATAAAATAAGATGTAAGCTTAGGTGTGGTTCTGTTTCTGTTTTCTTTTCTTTCTTTTTTTTCTGGTTTTAAAAATGTTTATTTTATCATGGAAGAATATTTAACATGTGATTTACTCTATTAATCACATTTCAAGTGTACAAGGTAATATTGTCAACTATAGGGACAAAATTGTATAGCAGATCTCTAGAATTTACTCATCTTGCATATTTGAGACTATTTTTTCCCTTTATTGCTAAGTGTATATTTGTATTTAATATTTCTTGGGTTAGAAGTTCTGAGCTAATAAATTTCCTGCGATGTTATGTGTTAAAAATGATTTTATTTTTCCCTCAAACCAAAGTGAGAGATTGATTGGGTATGGAATTTTGGCTTTAAAATAATCCCCCTCATGCCATGGGACACATTTTGCATCAGTCAGGATGAACTATGGAGCAGAACCAGTATGAAATATGGATTGGTTACAGGGACTTAGCTTACCTAGTTGCAGAGATTTGTTAATTAGTCTCTGTTAAGTCTCTTGTCTCTGCATATAATGCTAAACTTGGAATCTATAGGGAGACAATGAGGAAGAGGTTACCACAAGTGGTCTGGAACCCAGAAGTGCCAGTGGGAACCACAGGAGGCTGAACTGAGACTCATGTTTGTTCTTATCTCTGGGATTACAGCCGTGAGCCACCATGCCTTGATTGCACATCTCTCTATTGTGCAGATCTCACATATGGTTTTCAGCCATGTCTATCCTATTTTTAAACATGTTTAACGAGTGCTTATAAAGCCAGTTGTTTTATTACTCTAAGAATCAATTATTTTCCAATTCTTTTCAAAAGAAAAAAGACATTAATGAATAGATAGATTATAATATTTTCAAATAAGAGCCTTTTAACAAAGTGATTCAGGACTCATGTACCATCTACAATCCTTGTCTATCCCCAGCACTACCAAATTAATTAATTAGTTAATTAATGTATTAAAAATCAATTCAATGTCCTCTTAAATTTTTGAGGAGTATTTAGAATTCTATTTTTTTTTTTTTTTTGTGGTACTGGGAGTTGAACCCAGGGCCTGGCGCTTGCATGCTTTGCAAGTGCTAGATTACTGAACTGCACCCTCAGCTCATATTTTTACTTTTTGAGATAGGGTCTCACTAAATTAGGCAGGCTGCCTCTGGTCTTGAACTCTTGAACTTGCAATCCTCCTGCCTCTGCCTCCTAAATTGTTGGGATTACAGACCTGTGCCACCATACCAGGTTCACTGAGTTCTTTTCCATAGTCTTTATTATCTCTGCTCTATTTGCCCTTTCTCTCTTAAGATGTTGGTTTTCCACATATGCCTTAGGAATCTTGGTTGTTCATTTATATGTGCAGCTAAAGGACTGGTTTGAAACACAGGCCTTTGCAGTGGCTGTACAAAACAGTCATATCCCAAAAAAGGATGAATTATTTGAGGATCGGCAGCTCCTTCAGGTGCTGCCCCATATTGCAGACCATTAGTAGTTGAGGATTTGAAGTTGGCTTTTGGTCTGACCCCCACCTTTGATGTGGGGGCTGCCAGCAGATCTGGAATTGCTATTTTTTCAGCTTACTTACCACTGACCACCTTCATTCAGGAGAGCTCCCAGATCCCCCATGATGAGAGGAAATATTAGGTTGCCACAAGCAAGATAAGAACAAAAAAGACACTAAATTTTCCAGGTGCATATCTTGACAACCCAGGAATAAGAAAAATTCTTGAATCAATATCAATTTCCACTTCATCCCTAATCCAAAGGTGATGTTCATTTACTATCTGAAGATGCACACATCAGAAAAGCTATAGAATGCTATGGACAAATGGCAGCATTATTTATTGGAGTGTAGAAATGCAAATGTCAAGTATCAAATGTGAAATGTGGCCCTATAAATGCCATCAGCCTTCCACTCCTGAAAAACTATACAGATATTTTCATGAAAAGTTTATTTTTTAAATGTCATGCATCACTGATAATCATTTGTGTGTGTGTGGTGTTTGGACACTGTTAAGCATAAATTGGAATTACCTTGCACAAGCATAAATTATACACTTTTCAGAGTAAATTGTAGGATTGGCTTGTATTTTAGGATTTACCGTACTTGACTGTCTTTGGCCCCTTTGTCAATCAGGAAACACCAGTACCTGACCAGCAGGGATATCCCTCTCTGGGGACTCTGATGATAGAAGGAGTCTCATGATTCACTCTTGGGAGCTGCTAAGAATTCCGTGACAGGCAATGATGCAATTAGGGCATGCACACTCACAAACTCATGCCTCAACACCAGCAGTAACGGAGATGGCTCTGCTTTATATGAGCTCCAAGCAGAAATGATAACCAGGAATAAGGGAGCAGCCATCTCCAAACAGTGTGTGATGTTTTTTACCAGCAATAGACCTCCTGCTCAGGTCCTAGACCAGGTTAATTTCAGTTGAGGCATTTTTCATCCGTGAATAAGAGGTCTAGTGGAAACAAATCTGTGCTTTGAAGTTGTATAGGGGCTCTGTAAGTGTTAGAGTACAATTACATCTGACCTGTAGCACTGCAGAAGGCCTACTTTGTATTCCATTCAGAGTTGCTAGAAATAGTTTTGATGTATCATATTCCTAAATTGTGCATTGTTGTTGTTAGGTGCCAGGGCCACACAGTTGTTGAGTAACAGTAGCAAGTATGCAACTGGGTTTTTTTCATATATTTATATAATTTTTTCTGGTTTCCAAAATTATAATTTTCTTATTTATGAATATCAAAAATATTGTACAATTTCAAAAAATCCAGTTTTATACAGAATTCTGTAAGAAAATATTGTGATAAATAATCATGCAAAACCTTACCAGCCTAAGGAAATCATTATTTATTGAACAACCTTCCAAACCTCTTCTTTACACTTTATGCATAGAAACACATCTGCATTTTTCCCTCCTATCAGCTTTCAAACATTTCTAGGCACTAGTTGGTTGATGCACAGCTATTGGTAATATGGATGTTCCATGTTATAGTAACCAATTTATTATTGGATGAAGTCAGATGTTCCCCCTCTAGGAACAGCTCAAACTACAACTTGGTCCACTTTTAACTTTAGGATCCTACTTCTACAAGTAGAATTGCTGAGTCAGAAAGTGTGTATCTTTAAAATTTTTAGAAAATATTTTCAAATTGGCTTCTAGAAACATACTATTTTATTAACAACAGCATAGGACAGTGTGTGGTTTGCAGCCATAGCACCCTGGCATCTAATCCTGCCTGATCTTTGAAATTAAGCAGGGTGGGTCTGGTTAGTCCTTGGAAGGGAGACTGCTTGGGAATACCACATGCTGCAGGCTAGGGAGAAGGACCTGGAAACCCACTCCCAAAACAATCTGCCATTGAAAACCTGATGAATAGCAGAGAAGCACTGACATAGTGTGGGGCACGACATGGTATGGGGGACTGTTTCATTCTGTTGTACATAAGTTCACTATGAGTCAGACCCCACTTGACAACTCCTAACAACAACAACAACAACAGGATGGTGTATACTGCTTTATTTCTTTAGTTAACACTAGGTGTAGTTGATATTTTTAATACTTGTCAACCAAATATGTTTAAGTGGTAACTTGATTTTGAACTTGCATTTCTTTGGTAATATATTTTAGTCAACTATATTCCTTTTGAAAGTGTCACTCAAAGTTCTTTGTTTTTATACTGTTTTATTTTCCCTATAAATTTTAAAATTATTTCATATATTACAGATATTAAATCTTTTTTCTTACATACTGTATAAATATGTTCCCAGTTAAATATTTCTCTTTTAACCTTGCTTATGGACTTATTTATGTATCTATGTTTTAAATTATTGGAAAGTATTCAGGACTTCTTAAGCATAATTTTAAAACATTTTTCTGAAATCATATTTATCACTTTACTTTTTGGCTTCCAGATTATAAAAATAGCTAATTATGCTTTCTTCTTCTGAATATATTTTGGGAAAAGGATGAGGTACAGATAATGAGTGTTTTGTTTTACAGGTAGCTGGCCAGGTTTCCCCAAATGCTCCACAATTTGGAAAGCTGTCTGTCATAATTTCTCAAGTTAGGATAACTTTCTGGATTTCATTATTATTATTTTTTGATCCATCTATTCACAAGTAAATAATTCCCTTGCTATAATATTGCTAGTTTTATAATTCTTTTACTATCTAGTAAGTCAATGTTTCCCATTATACACATATTTTGTAGAATTTTATGTACTCATATTTCCATGGGATTTCGTGTGTTACATTTTTATTTTAATTATAAGTATTGGTATAATGTGTATTCCATAATCTTGATATTATTAAATAATTATTAGTTTTGTAAAATGCATTACTTTAGCAGCATAAATCTGATGGAAATATATTGATAAATATAGCAAAGAGATATATATGTGTGTGTATGCATATATATTTTTTTTCACAGATTTCCTAGAAGTTATAGTCTTTGATTAGCCTGCATGTGTGGAAAAGGAAATGACCAGAAATGGCAGCTTCAATTCAATCCTTAAAACCAAAAATCTATTGGATATAGTGAAAGTCAAAATTATTTATCTTAACAGAATGGTACAGTCTTCATTTTTGCACTAAAGACAGCTTCTGACATTAAGTCAAAATATCATTAAATTTTTTCCCTAGCAGTTTCCTTGGCGGCTTTATTCTCCACATCCCATTTTTGAATATAATATTTCCTAAAATATTGAAAAACATTCAAGGTCTGTATAAGTTAAGTATTTGAATGAGAACTAACTGCCATGAAGAAACTATGATCAGGTTTATTTGGTACGAATTGGGTGGGTAGAGAATGGAAAGGGAGAAGGAACCAGTGAGAGAATTAGTATGTATGATCATTGGCTATTGCTTGCATTGCATGCATTTATTAGTTCCAGTGGATAATTGGGGCTTTTTAATTCCCTGACTTGGTAGGTTCCAACATAATGTTTTTTAAGAGCAAAGGTAAAACTATAGCAGGAAAAGTGTGGAATTTAGAGTATAAATTGAAATCCTTTGTAAACTAATTCTTATTCACAGTGTTAAATTGATCCCTGGATGCAGCTAATAGTTTTTCCTAGGTGATTTTGACATAAACGTTGTGTATATCTTGATTTTTTTCCTGTTCTTTTATCATTATGAAATATTGATCAAGTATTATTTTTATGACTAAAATGAGTATATCCTACATAGTTGTTTTCAGATCTATTTTTATTTTCCTAAGACTTTTATGAGCAATCAAATCTTCCAGATACTAAAACAAGGTATTTTTTATGAATGCTAGGTGCTCAAATAGTGGTTACTCATATTGTGTAATGAACCTGTTTGTCCTGAAACTCTGTAATAATAGAGTGTGACTATATTTTCAGCAGTTGCCTAACACAGAGAAGCACCTTATGGAATAGAGTAACCAAACTCTTATTGTAGAGGGTGAAATGATGTTAACACAAAACAGACAAATCATAAGGACTCTGGAAGGTCTCATTGTCTATAAATGTCTCCAGAAAAAAATAATCCCAAATCTTCCTAAAATATAACACTTTCACAAACACATAACGCCTGGGCCCTAAAAAGTACTCATACTGGGTTTGATGCAGCTATTCCCTGAATATTCAGTTAGTCAGTGTTAGTCACATCACATGTTGTTGTTAGGTGCCATCAAGTCAGGTTTGACTCACAGAGACACTATGTCCAAGAAAACAAAACAGTCTCTGACTCTGTGCCATGCCTGGCACTATGTCATTGCTTCTGTGCTATTCAGAGGGTTTTCAATAACTGATTGTTTCAGGAGTGGGATGCTAGGTCCTTCTCACTAGCCTGTAGCACTTGGTATTCCAAGGTAAGGTTTCCTATCCAAGGACTAATCAGGCCAACCCTGCTTAGCTTCTGAGATCAGGCAGGATTGGAGGCTAGGATGCTATGGCTGTAGACAATTACACCATAAAGTTACATGGGATTTTTGTTATATGATATTTTTATCTTCCACAAACTAAATTTATTAGTCAAGATTATTTCCATAATATCAACAGAAGATATAATTCAAACCAGGCTAATTACAGAAAGAGGGACCTTACTATTTACAAAATTGAAAAATATGGGGTCTGGATTTTGCTTCAAGCATTACCTGTAAGTAGGGACTTCAATGATGTCATCAGAGCCCATGTTTTCTCCTTGGCTTTACTTCTTTAGTACTGGCTTCATTCTTAGGCCATCTCCAAACATGAGGAAATACTTCCTGGTTTATGATTAACAATCACAGTATAATGAAGACCTTTCCTTTCTAGAGGTTACAGCAAAAGTCTAGAAAGTAATACTTAATACCTTGATTTGAGGCCATGTTCTTGTAGCAATCACCATTACTTTCATTGGTCAGGCCCAAGTCCAGTACCCACCTAGAGGTACAGTCTGGGGCCACTTTTATTCCAAAAAATTCACACTAAAGCAAAGACCCTCACCAGGAAAAAGCAAAATGCTGGTGCACACTGGTCTACAATGAGCTTGGAAGTCCATCATCCATCATTGTTCAGATTTCTCTACACTTGCTTAGCACAGACAAAATAGGATTTGGAATCTCATACCTGAGTTTCAGTTTTGTCTCTATAACTAATAGTTATGTATGCTTGATTCTACCTTCTAACCTTGCTGTCCTCCAGTTTTCCCATTTCTAAAATAGGAATAGCTTATCTCAAAGGATTTTATAAAGAGTGAATTACATGACAGTGGAAAGGTGCCATGTGCAGCATTATCTAAAAACATGACTCACTAAGCAGAATGGTGTAATGAGAATTGCTTACTGTTTCTTGGCCAAACTAGCTACCCAATCTCTAATTATAATACCTCTTGTAAGACATTTCTCAGTACTCTTGATAACTCCATGAACAGTGCTCTGAAAATTAGAGCTTTTGAAGAAAAAGAAAAAGAAAAAGAAAGAAAGAGGAAGGAAGGAAGGAAAATGGGTATGAAAGACATAGTGGGTCCTAGCACCGGCTCCTCCCCACTAAGGTGTTTCTAATGATGTGCCACTCATGTAGCTTTGGAAGTGTTTGCTTTTGTTTTCTACCCTTCTTCCATGTCTTGAGCTCCTTGTGTGTCTCCCACGTTTAATCTCAGGTAATCTGTAGCATGGTGTTCACCTCCAGTCTCAGGGCTCCTGTCACTATGCACAGTAAGATGTGAGTCTTGCATTTCTCTCATCCAGAACACTCATTCACAATGTTGCAGTGATGCTTTTCAAGGCTTATGGAATGGATGCTTTTTGCTGGCTTCTGTAGAAGGTTATTCTTGCTTTTAGTGTGTTCTGTAGGGTGTTGGCTTTCTTCTTCAAATGATAATGACCATGGATTTGTGATGCCACCTACAGCTGTCATCCTCATAAGAAGAAGAAAATGCAAGTAAGTATTTTTCTCTGCCACGTTGTCTGCTGTGACCACTGAGGAATGGCTTCAAATGCTATTTGCAGAGTTACCTCTTAGGAACTTATGATATTGTAGCCTAGTTCATATATTCTAATATTATATGCATATTTACTGTATATATTGATACATTTTATTGCAAAGCACGTTGTTTACCATTTCTGCCTACTGTATCATTCTTTTACCAAAAAAAAATTATACCCTTTTCTCTGAAAAGAATCATGTAATTTTATTAGAATTTGAATCACTTGCCCTGGGATTTTTCCGTCTCTGATTATTGAAATAGTTTTAGGTGGAGAATAATTTGTCCTTCATAAAATCTTATGGAGTTTGGGTTAATTTCTTTTGCTGTGGGCCAGATATAATATGTGGCCTTGTGTAAGGGTTGTATATTACCCAAAGCTCAAGGTCATAGTTTTCTTATTTAAGTGAAAGAATAAGTGAATCCACCAACCATCTAAAAACTACTTACAAAGATGGACTAAAAGGAAGAGTATTCAGATAAGAGCAAATTTATGAATTCCTCTCTGTCCTGGCTCTGGGCCAGGTACATCTTTATCTAGAATGTCCTTCCTCTTCTTTTCAATTGATAAAATCCCTCATCATCAAAGCCCAGATCAATTGGCAGTTCTTCTGTGAAGCTGTCTCAATTCAAAGATAGACTTATATCTTCCCTTCTCTACCTTCATGGAGCACTGCAACAAATACATTTGTAATCACATGGGGTTCTCTCTGGCTGGGAGCTTGCATATGTGTTAGACAAGTTAACTTCATTTCATGAAGTCTCAAGTTTAGTAATAGTGATAATATCTATGTCATAAAGTAGCTGTGAGGTAAATAAGTTTAGTTACTTAACATCTTCACGAAGAATTTAACTCTTATTTAACCCTTAAATTATAGAATTTTCTCCATCTTTATCTTCTTCATTGTTGTTGTTAGGTGCTGTTGAGTCAGGTCCGACTCATAGTGACCCTCTTAGGGTTTTTAATGGCTGATTTGGGGGGGATTATTTAAGGAGTGGGCTACCACATCCATCTCCCATTTTGGAGGTACTGGGGATCATACCCAGGGCCTCAGAGAGCACGAAGCAGCACTCTACCAACTGACCTAAACCTCAGCATCTTCCTCATTAACCTTGTGAAAAGCATGCTCTTCATTTTAATGCTGAACATATGTTATAATATAGAGCTTTTCTTTTCCTACAGAATAAATTCTTTATAGTGCAGAATAGAAAAAATTTCTTACTCTTCTTCAAAAACCCTAGACCTAAATAGTGAATAATTTATCTTCTGAACTGGTACATCTAAAGTATCTTTTGCCAGGCACAGTGGCACATGCCTGTAATCTCAGTGACTTGGCTGGTGGAGGGAGGAGAATCGCAAATTTGAGGCCAGAGGCAGCCTGCATAACTTAGCAAAACCCTGACACAAAATTTTAAACAATTAAAAAAGTTGCTAGGAGTGCAGCTCAGTGATCAAAAGCCCTGGGTTCAACTGCCCAGTACTGCAAATAACTAACTAACTAACTAACTAAATATATAAATATAAAGTAAAATATGTATCTTTTGAATTTAATGAATTAATAGTTGTTTTCCCATGCCTATGCATTGTATGTGAAAATCATGCAAATCCTTGTGATAGAAGTGTTCGGTTTACATAAATGAATCAGCATATTCTTATCTGGTCACCTACTCCAGAAGAGTTGAGAATGCCTTACCATGAGATTGAATAAAATTAACTTCCATGTATGGGGAAGTTGCTTATAAACTTGACTTTATTAGTCTGGCACATCTATAACTAAGCTCATCACTCACAAATAATATAGGAATAAGGCAATGTGGTCATATTCATGTCAAATGTGGATTTTTAGGGACTGAAATTTATGGGAGGTGGTTGGTAACAGAAAAACCAGGCTGTCAAGGGCCTTCACGTGAACACTCCAAAATGGTGAGCAGTGTATCCTTTTCAACAGCCACCCAAGAAGCACAATTATACCAACCATATTGTGTTATTTCAGTCCATGCTGAATTTCATGGAGTATAAATTCTTGTCCAATCTAAGCACATCTGTTCATAAAAATTAACTTCTGTGCCTTGTGAGCAGGAAAGCAGCATCAGCTATATAGTGAGATGCATTGGCTTTATTTCTGTTTGTCATAATGATTCATTGAGACATTATGGGGTAGCAGATGCTTTTTATGCACTCTAAGACTCTGCACTGTGGCTGTCTTTGCTCTGCCATTACTCCTCATATGTTGAATTAAGCAGGGTTTTAAGGTTGTAGAGCATTAAGGTTGTCAAGTGTTAATACCACTATGGGAACATAATTCTGGAATGTTAAAAAGTCATTTGCTCATTCCAAAACTCACTTTCCTTTTCTTCCCTCATGTGGGATCATAATTTAAGCTCTAATCTCAAATTTGAGTAGAAGCTTTTATAAAGTTGCAAATCATCAGACTGGAAGTTCCTGGGAAAATTTTATTCCAGTCCCAGATCTACCACCTACTCTGTCAAAGACAGGTAATAATACTTTCCCAGTAGGGATGTTATGATGATTAAAATGAAATTATAGGGGTAGAGCACATAGCAGGGAACCTGACATATAGCAATGGTAACAGCTCATGACAGTTACTTTTCAGGCTGTGTTCTAACTCCTTATAGTGATTGTCGTATTTAGTCCTCAAGAAATGCTATAATATTGGTAGTGTTATTATACTCATGTATAAGGAGACTGAATGCCAAAGAAATTAATTTTAGCAAATACATTCTTCAAGAAAGTATGGAATCAGGATTCAAGCCCATTTAGTCTAAGCCCACAGCTGGCTTCCTTGCTTGTACATTCTTAATATGTTAGTTAAAAAAAGCTTTGACCACTTTGGAAATCAATATGCAGGTACCTCAAAAAACTAAAAATAGATCTACCATATGACCAAGTTATACCACTACTGGGAATATACCCAAAGGGAGATGAGTAATCATACCACAGAGGCACCTGTATCTCCATGTTCAATGTAGCACTTTTCACAATAGCAAGGATAAAGAATCAACCAAAGTGCCCATCAACAGAAAAATGGATAAAAAATTATGGTACTTATACACAATGGACTACTACTCAGCAATCCAAAAAGTGAAATAATATCATTTGCATCAAAATGGATGGAATTGGAGAAAATTATCTTAAGTGAATGAACACAAACCCAAAGAAATGCCATATGTTCTCACTCATATGTGGGAGCTGAATCAAACTTAAAAGAAGGAAAAAAATCCTATACATAAATTGGAACATAATAAAAATCTCATGTAAACTTAGCATAGAAGGGACAATTTAAGGAGTGGAAAGAAGGAAGGAGGGATCTAGCAAAAGGAAGCAATGATGGGAGAAGATGAGAAGGGGAGGAGGGCCAATGAGGAGGGAGGAAGTGGGGAGAGGCCAACCTCAATATAAACAGCTCAATTTTATTAGTATGGGAAATAATAATAATAATAATAATAATAACAATAACAACAACAACAACAACAACAAGAACAACAACAATACCAAGGGATGGCAATAATGCAAATGGACTAGATCACTCATGTAATACTGCTGAGAATGTAAAAACTTAGATTACTATAGAAGAAAGTTTGGACTTAAATCAAAATTGGGATGCACATATATAGATAAATATTCACACAAAAAGACATGCAATTAGAAAGGAGATCATTGATAGGAGTGTGGGGCTAGGGGAGGAGGAGCACAAGAGGGTAAGAGGGAAGTTATGTGAGCAATGTACAATGAAATGCATTTATGGAATGTCACAATGAAATACATGTCAGAATGAAACCCATTAAGTTTTACATTAAAACTTTCCAATAAAAAATAATAATAAAAAGCTTTGACTAAAGCTGACAGAAAGGAGATTTTAATCTTGAGTTGAGATTTGATCAGACATTGGTTAATTGTAGCCTTAGCTGTGGTTATGAACAATTTGTTTTCTTGTTAGATGCCATCAAATCAGTGTCCCACTTGTAGCAGCCCTACATACAACAAGTGAAACAGTATTGTTAGTACTTCTCTGCTATTCATAGGGTTTTCAATGGCTGATTGTTTTTGGGGAGGGGGTTACTAGGTCCTTCTCCTAAGCCTACAGTACCTGGTGTTCCCTGGCAGTCTCCTATCCAGGCACTAACCAGGTCCAACCCTGCTTAGCTTCCGAGATCTGACTGAATCAGATGCCACAGTGGTTCGGCTGCAGGCTATGATCAATTTAGGCAGGATATAATAGATGCCCTAGAATACTTTCTCATCCATTCTGATTCCAGACTTGGAATACCTCTGTTTGTCACAGAGCCTGGCTTTGTTGAGTTACAGGTGCAGAAACCTAGGTTGCACTGGTGTGGAAAAACATGGAGAAAAGAATATCTTGATATCTTTGTTGTGTTTAATAAAAGGCATGGCTGAATGGCTGGAGGAAATCTAAGGAATAACAGCAAAGGAAGCCTTTAGCTACTTGCTGGGGAAGGCTTCAGCCCATTCAAGCTCTCCAAGCTTAAACGTCCCCTTTTGTTATCTCTTTGACCTTGGGTGCAGAGCCCACCTACTTGTAGCTTACATGAACTTGAAGACCATGTTGATGCCCTTCCCTGCCCATAAGACCTTAGTTAATTTTTACAGTTACTTTAACCCTAACTTACCCTGAATAATAAGGATGCTTAATGTTATGATTAGAAACTTCCCCTGGCTCATAAGAATGATTAATGTTATAGTAAAAGCCTAACAAAAAGAACTTAAGACACTCACTTGGTGGGGGGCAGTACACCAGAAGGGACTGGCCCCCACCTTGGTCTCTCTGACACTAACTCTTGATGTACAGAATAATCCTTTCTACATCTGCTGACCCCTTGGCTGCTGGGCAGTCACGACAGTCATAAATACATACAGGATGCTGTGTGACATCCCTGCAACTTTGTGAAGGGAAATCATCCCAAAGTTCCTGCAGTGAAGCAACCCTTATGGGACAGCAGAGACTCCTGTTTTTGCAGTTTGACAACATTTTCCCACTCCTGGACAAGCTTGCTGGCCAAAACCAGTTGACACATAGTGAGACATGCAATATAATAGAAAAACTCAAGAAACATGAAGATAGCAAGGTCAAAGAGGTCATCATGGGTCATGTTCAATCTGAAATTTTGGATGAGAACAGCAGTGCATTAGCAGAAACCACAGGCTAAAATGAGTCTGCTAAAGAATGAAAAATGAGCACAGTTGACAGAGTAGACTGAAACAAATATGAAGGTAGAGGCTGAGGAGACATGGTACAAATATCATGATAGAGACCCTGACACATGCAAACTAGTCCCCTGGCTTTCTGGCTGCTCTAGACTGCACTCTCTTGCTCCCACTCAATGCTTAATTTTCAGAGACTCCTCATGTATTCCTATGAAATCTTCTTCCCTAGTTGCCTGAGAAAATAACCTTATAGAACTTTGCCATTCTCCATAGAGATAGCATAAGTAATTCTCTTTTATTTTCAATCACAAGAATGAATTAAAGCACCTGCCCTTCACTGACTGTGCTTGGGGGGGGGGCTGTGATATTAAGGAGAGGATTCTGGATGCACACAGCTCTGGGCTTGAATCTCTTCTTTGACACTTATTAGAAATTGAAGGATTGAGGGAGGCTGTTTGGACTGAGTAGTAACAACTAGGTGAGTGCTTCGTTTCTTCCTTATGTGAATGAATTTGACTGGAAATCTGTTGACAAATATGTCTCTAAGCCAAATCGGCAGCAAACTCGGGTGAATTGATAATTTTAAAAGATATTAATTCCAAAATTTCACAGGCAAATATTCATCATTTTACATGAGCAAATTTAGGAAGAAGAATGAGGATTCTGTTTGACAAGGATAAATGCTCTGGTTCTAACAAAGCAAAATGCTGCATTATTGTCAGTAGTAATATCTCTCATTTATTTCCATGTTTTCCTTAAGTCATAATAATACTGAAAGGGAATTTTAAGTAGGAAAATATATCACTTTCTGATTTTGATAGAAATCAGTGGCCACAAAACTGTCTTCATCACTGGGACTTACATTGTCTTTTCCCCTATTGTGAAAATTCTTGATGATATAATGCTTCAGAGGTGAAAGTGACAAGTTAGATGGTGAAGATAACACATAGTTCAATTTTCTTTTCATTTACCACACTCTGTTGCAATTTTGGATTATTTCTCTGTATCCTAAATACTCCGAGGAAGACCAAGCCCTTTATCATACGCAGCCATGGAGCCTACTATAGTTGGGCACACAGCCTTAAAATATATTTGTTCATTTAATGGATGAGAGAATGAAATGATTTTATATCTCATCACTAAAGAGTTATGCAACCATGTTTGTATCTACAGTCCTTGAATCCCTAACAAGAAAAATAGTCAATAATTAATCATATTCATTATGTTTATTTCATTTGATGAAAAATTACTGTCTGTTTTAGAATTCATTCATTCCTTGATTTGAATTTTACAAGGCATCCTTATGGGATAATAAAAAAAACCCTCTATAGTTGCCACCATCACAATAATTATAGTTAACTGTGATATAAATGCTATGGTTACTAACACACATACTAGTTAAAGTGATTGCTACTATCTCTCAATGATTTTGACAGCCAAATTTTTCTTCCTTTGGTAACAACAGATTATTAAAGGGGAAAAGTGTATTTCTATGGAGAAATAAGTTATAAAATTATTTTATGTAGACCAAAGCAAATACTAACCAAATCAAGGGTATGAAAATAGAGGAGAAATTGTTAAAAGATAAGTCCTAGAAGACAAATTAAAATTAGCAAGCATAACAAAATCAAAACTTCATATTGCTGACCCTTTTCCAAGGAGGTCTCTCCCAGGAGGAAGATAAATTCAGACCTTGAGTCAACTTGATCAATATGTGCCTTTTCCTTGTGAATAGAGGTCAGGAAATTCAGTTTCATAGGTAACCACATCCAATTGGTTGTTTAGTTTCCATGATATGATATGACAGACTCCCTTAAATCTCTAATTCAATGGTTTTATTTCTAATCTGGCTTGTGGTTTTCCCAATATCCATTGGCATTAAGTGTTGTTTCCATTCAAGATATTGTAACTACAGAAAGAAGTTACTGGGCAAATGGCTAAAGGTTAAAAAGAAATCATCTCTCTGAATTCCAGCTTTCCTCTTTATCATGTCCTTAAAAAGTGAAAACATCAACTCATGGACTGAACATTCATATCTAGGACAGCAAGAAAGAAAACTTCAGACTTAAGGAGAAAGAAACAGTTGACCTCTACTTTGGCTTTGGCTTGATTTTCAGCCATGAAAATGCCTTTTTAAATTTTAAATTTGCCCTTATTTTAATTTTTTTCTCCCTCTGGAATAAAGCAAGGAGAACAGTGAAAATGGGTTGAAAATACTTCTGTCTAAAGCTGAGCACAGTGGTGCATACCTGTGATCCCAGTGATTTGGGAGGTAGAAGCAAGAGGATCATAAGTGTGAGGTCAAGGCAGCCTATGTAACTCAGCAAAACCCTGTCTCAAAAAAAAAATTTTTTTTAAATAGTCTGGGAGTGCAACCCAGTGGTATAGCACTTGTAAAGTATGTATGTACAAGGCCCTGAGTTCAACCCCCAAGTGCCACAAAAAAAGAAAGAAAGAAAGAAAGAAAAGAAAAGAAAAAAGAAAAGAAAATACCTGTGCCTAAATAATAAATAAAATAATAAAATAATAATGCTACAGAATAAACCTGATTGGGGGAATGATTCATCAGACCTGTGCTCTTCCATTTATTGATTTGATTGATCATGGCACAATTACTTATTCTTCATCAGATTCATGATCTATAGCAAGAATAATAACACAAACAGAGTTGTTGTGTGAGCTAAATGAGATAATACACACAGATGTATTTAGCACAATGCTTGACACTCAACATGTCAGCTGCAAAATTTCAACATCTCCTAGTTCTTATATTTCATATGGCGAAATGGGATGACAAATGTATTTTTAGGGATGCTATTGGGCCCCACATTTGGGTGCCAACTCTATGTGGGGCGCGCACCTCCTGGTCCGGCCTGCAGGCTTGGACGGGTGGTGCCGCCACGCACACAGATACTAAACACAATTCACTTGGGACCCTCGGGTGAGGGGTGTGGACTCCTGCAGCCCTTGGGACCCTGGAGGAGACGGGAGAAAGGAAAAGCCTCAGGCGCTTTTGCCTTCCAGGGGCAAACACCTGTGTTGGTCGTCTGGGTGGTCATGAGGAGACAGCTGTTGCTTCGTAGGTGATCAGATGGTGAGCAGGTTCTCTTCTTATTGATGATTGCAATGGGAGAGCGTTCTTTCCTCACCGAAGGTCAGGGGAGAGCAGCGGCAGAGCCGTTTCCTCATCGGTAGTCCTGGCAGCAAAGGGTGAGAAGGCCTAGCTTAGCTGATGGTGTGGGTGAAGGTGAAAAGGGCCTAAAGGGGCCTAAAAAGGATCGAGCTGCCACAGTGCAGCTCTTTATATAGCTCGCCCATGGAATGGCCTGAGCCAATCAGCTTTCAGTCCAATTGTCCAATCAGGAAGGGTTTTGTACAAACGTGCAACCAAGTTACTTTCATTTTCCCTAGATTTGTAATTTACAAACCAGATATTCAAAAGCTATTTTCCCAGTTTGGGAGTTTTCGCCAATTTCCTCTCAATTTTTCCCAACAGGATGCTGCCAATAATTTTAAACTCTACTGAAATTATTCTACTGCACAGAAGTCAAGAATTGCCATCTGCTTCACTTATTTTCTGATTCACCTGACTCTGTCCTGTGTGATCTTCATTCACTGGCATCCTCTTGAGTATACAATTTTAGACTTAACATCTATATGTTTCTATACCATCCAAAGGAGAAGAAACATATCTTTTTTTTTCCCAGAAGCCCTCAGAAACCTTCCCTCTTGTACCACTGCCTTGTATTGGCTCACAATCCTATTCCATTATTAGTATTGTTAAGAATGAAGTATCACAAATTGATTTGCTTAAGTTTGAGTTCTTGACCCAATGGATAAATAAGGGGTACTAAAATAAGGGGTACTAATTACCTTTAGGGGCTGTGATTTAGCTCAGTTGGTAGAGCACTGCACTGCAGTCTCTGAGGTCCCAAGTTCAATTCCCAGCACCACAAAAATGGGAGAAGGGCCTGGCAATCCACTCCCAAGGTAATCCCGAAACAGTCTGCCATTGAAAACCCTATGAGGGTTGCTATGAGTCGGATACCGACTCGACGGCACCTAACAACAACAACAACAAATTACCTTTAGACCCAGAAAGCTTACCTCTGCCACTAGAGAGGTCTTAGTATCTATTGAGGCACATAATGGTAATGGAGAGGGGTAGAAACCCAAAGGGAACCCATAGTTCCTTTCAGAAGGGAAAAGTGAATAAATAATGCATAAACAATATATGAATAAGCCTAGAATATTGTCTGGTATGTAAAGGATGCTCAGTAGAGATTAATTTCTTTACCGCTCATTGTATTCTCCTCTTGGTTTTACTCATTCTTTAAAAATCATAATCATTCAACAAAGGGAAACTCAATCTAAGCACAAACATAACTAAAGAAACTTCATAGTAATTTATAAAGAGCCATTTAGTTTCCTAAAAGTAGTAGGTTGATGAGTGCTGGAGGAAACAATGGCTCTATTTTTACTTTAAGTCATGACCTCTTCCTGCAGTCATACCTGCCAGTTCTGCGATACTGTCCTTCTTAGTAAGAAAAGCCTTCAGTTAGTCCAAGTCATTGATTTTAGGCCTATCAAATGCAGAGCAATTTGCTGATATCAAAATAAATAGAATGCTGGAATAAAGACTCTTTGGAAACTTAAAATACATTTGACAAAATTGGATATACACAAATGAAAATTACTTGCTTCTGTACAAAATAGTAAGTATACCAGCACAAATCAATATAAGAATGTCAGAAAAATGCACTTCCTCCCTTGATAAATGGCATCCAAAAAGGAAGTGCCGGAAAGGAAGTTTGTCAGTCTTTTAACTTGTATGTCTGTTGTTGTTAGGTGCTGTCAAGTCTTACTTCTTTGTAAACACAAGACTTTATAAGACTATGAAATGAAAAGCAATGCCACGCACACAGCAGGCATACTTAAATGTGTTTTATGATAAATGTTTAAGTGTGAAAATAATAAATGCATAAAATCTTTCTGTGGGTCAATGCCAGCTTGCTGATTCTTTCCTGGAAAACACATTTATCCACATCTTGAATGGTTTATTTCTATTTGACTAAGTCATCCTTCCTTCCTTTAGTGGTTGAGTAGTTATTTGTCATCTCTGTGTGAAAGCTGAGTGTACTTTTTGCAGCATTTGCATATTCTCCCACAGAAGTCTGATTTAAACAGCAGGCTGTGTTACAGATGGCTGGGAGAATCCACACAGGTGAATGTCCCAAGCCATGTCCAAGCCCGAGGTATTCAGTGACATCTCCTGAGCATTGTAGACTTCCCCATTGACCTTTCCAAAGAGCCTGGACCTATGCTAAGGATCCCAGTGCATTCATAATTTTATTGCTTACCTTTGATGTATTATTATTATTAGTAGTAGTAGTAGTAGTAGAAATATCACATTATGGTGATTTTTACTTCTAATAAAGTATGAAGAAGTAGAAACATGGTATAGTTTTGCTATGATCAGTTAATCGAGTCTCTGACTGATACTTTTCCAGTCACTTCTTTACTCTCTTCTTTTCATCTACTCTTTTCTCCTTTGTCTTCATTTTCTTCCCTTCTCTTCCCCCATCCATCTCTCCCTCTCTTCTACACTTCTCTTCTCTTATACTTTCTTTCTCCCTTTGTACCCCTATCTTTTTTCTTTCCTTCTCTACCTTTCTCTATCATTAAATGTTTACTGCAAGTTTATCATAGGTAAATCAATAAAACCAAGAGATAATTATTTATACCACATCATTGTATGTACATCAGCTCTGACTTAAAATGTGTAAAGCTGGAAAGTTTCAAGCAACAGTTTTAGAATTATTAAAAATGACATTCATTATAATTTCTAGTCACACACATATATTTCTTTTCAGTAAAATTATGCAACATCATTAATTAATTATCGTAAATAAGAGCTGTCAGTACCTAGAGATGTGGCCTTTGGAGTTTCCAGATTATTCTTTAGGGGCCTTTTTGTGAAAGGTATGCTGACATTTCCAAAAGCAGATTGTCCATGTTGACATTTTTTCCTCAGCTAGATAAATTTTCAAGACACCAAAAAGGCAAAGAGTTCCAAAACTGGGGCTGTGATTCTCCCTTATTGATATGAGAATTTTTGCTTCCTAATCAAGTTTGTACAAGTCATCGGTGTTTTCACTGCTCCTTCTTACAAGTGGGACATGGCTCCATGAGAATAAATATGTTTCTCTTAGATAAATATGGCTGGTCCAATCTATTAGATAAAGGCAATGTATTGCTGTTAAAAATGTATTTGAAAGCTGGCTTAGTTTTTTCATTTACTCTGTAAGAGTTTCTCTACTGAAAGTAAAGCATAAAATGTTTGTGAACAAATACAGTCACAAGATTCTAGTTGCAACAAGAGATCTTTATCCTCTTACTTTAAGATCTATATAATATTGAATCTTATGGAGAAAACTTCTGAAATTTACTTTAAAACATTTACATGTTAAGTACAATATCTCCTAATTTTTATCATAACAAGTCAACAAAAACAAAATCTCTCTATTCTCAACCTAAAAATGAATCAAGAAAGCTTAGCAGCAGAATGCATACTTGTGGCAGTGATATTTCTACCTTTGAAAATGGACATCAGGAGATTGATGTCTCACCTAGTGATGCCTGTCTGATTTTACTATTCTACCCCATATTGTCCCAAATCCTCCTAACATGGAAAGTTTCAGTAAGCAACATAATGAGGTAAAGGGCTGTATAGTATCCAATTGTATGTTGCCAATAACTAATGAAATCATATGTGTTAATTCACCATAAAATGCCCACAGAAATTTTGGGAGGATATGTCTGCTAGAAGAAATAGCTGTGCAAATGAAGAGGGAGATTTATGTGTGGTAGGAGTTGAGGAGTCATTCTGAATGTACAACCCTCCTTCAACTCCAGCCCAGCATCAAGTTCTGACAGATCTACTATCCTAGAGGTCTCAAATTGTCTTTATCTCTACAACTTCCACCACCATTGTTCAAAGCAGCATTTCAGTCCATTTTTCTCTCTGCAGCCCATATGGTCTTTTTTAAGTCATCTGGTATTTGCTTTTCTAAAACCCACCAATGATTTTTTCTTTACTCTTAGGGCAAAGGCAGAATCCTTTACGTGGTTGGTAAAGCCGTGAATGTCTCTGCTCCTTTCTAGTTCTGGGAATCCTTTTCCTCCCCTCAGTCCATACTCCAGCCACACTGTTCTCTTTTCATTCTCTAAGACACACATTGCTCTCCTCACCTCTCTTCCTTTAGTAGATCTTACCTTTCATCCTGAAGTGCTCTTTTCGGTAGGAGAAACTTCTCTGTCCCCTCAGACTTCTCAGGTCTCCCTATGACATTTCACATCTTCATGCACTTGTCACATCTTTTTTTTAATAAGAAATCACTTGTGTGATGAGTTGATTAATATTTATCCTTGACTTAATAATATGATAAAACCAGATCATGAACTCCTTGATAACCAAATTATAAACTCATGTCTGCAACTCCTATTCCTGATTTCCCAGTGTGTTTAGGAATATTTAGGAACTCTGATTTAAAAGCATATAGATAATTAACTGTCCAATATGAACAGCAAGTATAGTATATGAGAAATCTGGTTTTGGTATCAGGATGACTAGAATTCCAATCTTTGTTTCTTTGATAACCTGTTTGCAACAGTTAGTAATGTCTGATATACAAAGTCATTATAAAGATTTAATTAGATAACATCTCTTTGTAAAAGTATTGTCTTTACTATTATACCACTGAGGGCTGGGATTTAGCTCAGTTGGTAGAGCACTGCACTGCAGTCTCTGAGGTCCCGAGTTCAATTCCCAGCACCACAAAAATGGGAGAAGGACCTGGCAATCCACTCCCAAGGCAATCCCGAAACAGTCTGCCATTGAAAACCCTATGAGGGTCCCTGTGAGTTGGATACCAACTCAACGGCACCTAACAACAATAACAATTATACCACTATCATTATATTAGTTTTATGTTAATGCTGCCTTCATCAACATTCTAATTTCCCTTGAGGGCACATTATGGCAATTTAGCCAAATGCACACACAGTATGGTGCTAAAAAAAGAATCTCTTATTGGACAGAATTTCTTTGAAGTGCTTGAGAACCATCGGAGACCAGAAATTGGACATTATTTTTTTCCAGAATGCTTCCAGTGTATCTTTTCTTCAATAAATAGTAACTCAAGAGTTTCAAATACGATGGCATAAACATCATGCAATGGGGAGTCAGTACTGAAGACAAAAAAATAGTGATGAAATTTTAGCCTTCACAGAAAGCAATTTCCTAAGCCAAATAAGAAAAATTGAAAGGCATGTTTTTACTTGAGGTTATAATTTTTTTAATTGGGAAAATTTAGAGATTTAAAGAACAATGTTTCTTGAATTCTCAGAAATATTCAGAATTTTTTGGAATGCTTTCTTAACTATATTAAATCTTGTAATGTTTTTAATCTCTGAGTGTCTCTACCTGTATAACTAGCTTTTTCATCTAATCCACCCATGAGTAATTCTGGGTTATGCCACTCAAAATGGTGCCAGATGCCATAGAAAACACAAAAGACATACAGGGATTGGAGTGTAACCTAGTGGCATAGAGTTTGCTTAGCATGTCTGAGGCCCTGAGTTTGATCCCTAGCACTGCAAAAATGAAAAAACAAAACAAAACAAAACAAAATGCATATAGTCATTCATCACTAAGTGATGGGGATCTGATCTGAGAACTGTGCTATTAGGTGAATTTGTCCTTGTGCAAACCTTTTGGAGTGTACTTAGACAAACCTAGGTGGTATAGGTCAATAACAGGATGTTGTTTTGATGCAATCAAGAGATACAGTAAACATGAGGTGTTTGAGATGGCTACCAGGATAACATGGCATACTCTTTTATAGTAAACTGTTTTTCATAAGTAGTAGGAATGTACTCTAAATAAGGATAAAATAGTATAATGATAAATAAATAAGAAATATAGGTATTTATTTTCAATACCAAGTATTATGTAATGTACACAATTATAGGTGCAGTATTTTTACGTGACAGGCAGAGAAGGGAGCTTGTTCACATCAGCGTGACTATTAAAAACATAAGTAGCATGTTCTTCTAGGCTAGCTATAATGTCACTAAGCAATAAGAACTCTCCAGCTCCATTAAAATCTTTTAAGATCACTGTCATATACACAATATGTCACTGAGCTAAATGCCCTTATGTACTGCATTTCTATAGTTCATGTGTGTGAAGAAGTTGTTATCTTATTGAGAAAATAGATTCTCATTGAGATTCAAAAAGAGAGCCAGACAATTTATAAAATGTAAAATTTGATAGCATCATTAACTAAAAAAACTGAGTCAGTAAGGAAGTCCCACAGTTTTTATTTGACCTTTTGTAAGACAGGTAGCTGCCTTTGGTTAGGTAGGATGGTTACTCCATTCCTTTTTGATGCCCAAGCACTTCCTCCTCACTCCCTGGCCTTCCTTCTGCACCTTGTGTCATTGCTTAGAACTCTTCTCTCTTAGTCCTTGGGTGCTCCTGTGACATCATCCCAAGTGCCAGTGAAGCCATAGGAGGAAAAGTAGGATATGCTCAATGATGATGGAGTGAGGTAACAATGAGAGGCTCAGATGGAAAAACTCTCTCTTAATATGAATGCTATTTCTCCACATTTAAGCCTATTCTCCAGTATGAATCAAAACCAAGAGTTTGTAAGCCTTTTCTGCCAAGTGTCAAATAAGTAGATATTATTGATTTTGTGGATATATGGGTTTCTGTTGCAACTACTCAGTCTGGATGTATGTCTATTTTATAGTAGACATGATCTAGCAATATTCTGTTTACAAACAAAATGCAGTCAAATTTAATGCACCGACTATTCATTTCTGAGCACTTGTGTAAACCATCCATTTTCTCCCTCAACGCTAGTTGGAAAACAGGAGGAAGGAATGAAGAACTTTTGCAAACCAGATACCACTGTCAGATAGAGAAGGAAATGACAAGAGAAAGCAGATAAATCCTGCCTTTCTTATTCTCCACACCCTAATTCCACATCCCAAGCATTTAATCCCTTCTGTTTCCTTTATGTGTGTTATGTCAAGTTCTCCTTGACCCTTCAGCCTAATATTAACTCCTCAGCACACTCCCCTACCAAGTGCTTCCACTCCTCCCCCAGTCCCACTCCCGTGTAGCCTGTGCCCCAGCAAGTCAGCACACCACAGATATCATTAGGACATCTGGTAAAGGTATGTGCTCCTGATTTCTGAATGCATTTTCCCTATGTAGATGCTATTCAAGAAGACAAGTAAATATTAGAGATAGGTTGACTAGATTTCTATAACCTATCCCAGAAACTTTTTATTTCAGGTGGAAAATACAACAGTTATTTGGTAATTCAAATTTTATTAATTATGTCATATAAACATTTTTAAATACATGAGTCATAATTCAGAGTCTGCATCTTAATGCTACTTAAAGCAAGACTTGCCTCATGTTAGGATCCTGTGAGTGCCTACAGTTAGGAAGGTTGAGCACTATTAATTGTAAATGGCTAAGGAAGAGAGTGCTCTCCATTTGCTGTGCAAACAGTGATCTTCCTACTTCCACTTTTTCTATGAAGTGCTGGTAAGATAACACAGAAGAGCTTAGCAACTGATATATCAATTTCTACTCATTCTATTCTAACCTTTCTTTTATTCCTTCCCCTTGGAGGGAGTTTTTTTCTCAACCACATTGAATTTTCTTGCCAAAATTAATAGCTCATGCTTGCCACCTTTAAATAAATGAGTACCAGTTGGTGATAATATTGGATTAGGGAGAGAAATAATGCTTGGCATGTATTACAGTAGTTAGACAGATTGGAACCAGCTTAAGGACAGAGGGGGAAGTAAGAAGATTTTGAGTTGTAGTTATTACCCTTCAGTGCAGTTTGAGTAAATAGATCAAATACTGATTTCCAAGATAGCAACAGCCTAAGAAGGGCCAGAATATTGATTTTAAGTGATTTTGCCTACACAGAGAGTGGTGATTAAGATTCTAACCACAGCACATTCAGGACGAGAGTTTCTTGGGTTCTAAATGAAAAATACTGCCTTATCAAGCTTAAAATGTTTATTTCTCGTTTCTTTTCTTTTATAGTTTTTAGTTGCTTCTTTTATTCCTTCTTTCTTTCCTTCCTTCCTTTTTCTTAATTGTCTTGTGACTTTATTCTAGTGCTGTTGAGATACTGCTCTAGTGAACCATAGATAAATATTATTTTATAGCCTTGATTTTAAAAGAAAACAGATGCTCACTAATTAGAGGAGTATAAAAACTTATTGATTCTTTAAAAAGTTAACTGCTGGGCATGATGGTACATGCCAGTAATCCCAGCAATTTCGGAGGCAGAGGCTAGAGGCAGCCTGCATAACTTAGCAAAAACCTATCTCAATATTAAATTTTTTAAATGTGGGGGGTTTAGAGTACAATTCAGTATGCATAAGGACCTCAGATCAGCCTCCAAATACTGCCAGAAAAAAACAAGGTAACTGTTATTTCCTTGTGACAGTAGGAGAGGAAAGTCCAATATGAAAAGTCCAAGAGGACAATGTTGTTGTTGTTTTTAGGTGCCGTGTAATCAAGTCCAACTCATAGCAACCCTATGTACAGCAGATTGAAACACTTCCTGATTCTGTGCCACACGATGATCTTATTTATGTTTAAACCAATTGTTGCAGACCCTGTGTCAATCCATCTGGTGGAGGTTTTTCTTTTTTTTCACTGATGTGCCACTCTCCTAAACATGATGTTTTTCTCCACGGATTGGTCTGTCCTGACTACATGTCTGAAATATGTAAGATGCAGTCTAGCCATCCTTGCTTCCAAGGAATACTCTAATTGTACTTCTAGAACAGATCTGTTGGTTCTTTTGGCAGTCCATGGTATATTCAATAATCATCTCCAGCACCAGAATTCAAAAGCATTAATTCTTTTCCTGTCTCCCTTGTTCAATGTCCAGCTTTCACAACCATATGATGTGACTGAAAATACGATGGCATGAGTCAGACACACCTTCTTCTTCAAGGTGACTTTACTTTTCAATACTCTAAAGAGATCTTTTGCCACAGATTTTCCCATAGCAATGTGTCTTTTGATTTCTTGTGTTTATTATAGAGCCAAGCAAAGCAAAATCTTGAACAGCCTCAATCTTTTCTCCATTTATTGTGAAATTGCATACTGACCCTGTTGTAAGGATTTTTGTTTTGTTGATGTTTAGTTGCAACCCGAATAAATACAAAAATGTTGGGAGATAAGATAATGATGAGGATTAGATCATCAAAATATTCAAGGTGATTTTATAATTTCGATACTATGTAGAGTTTAATACTTATGTCTGATCTTAAGAAAATCAGTTGTTTGTGCTAAAGATAAAAAGTGTGGATTCAGAAAAAACTGACAGGTGATCTGCCTTCTCCCCAACCTTTTACCTTCTGAGCTGTGCAGTACTGGATAATGGAATGTGTCTGTCTTCTGAACCCACATAAGTTTAGTTTTCATCTTTTCAGCTCCTGTTCCAATCTGCTATAATTGGTGGAACAGGATTTCGCAGTATCAGCATGACAGCCAAAGATCTGCCATGTGCATCCAAACATACTTAACACATATGTGGTTAGAGAACTTGGACCTCCTTGCCTCCCATCCTCAACCTCCAAAATGGGCACTTATCAAAGGAAAATTAAACATGTGCAGAATGATCACCTGATTAATTGCAATAGTTTCAGTTCTTTTCATAGCCATGTACCTTGTGCTGAGAACACAAAGAGCTAAAGATAGAACATAGCAAAGGCAATTCAGCTACAAAGCTGTGTTAGTGGAGAGAAGACCATGCAACAGTACATGTCAACCTTGACTTATGTATCAGCATCTTTCTCATTTTTAAAACTATTATATACATAAAGTTTCTCCAATTTTTTAAGTTTTCTAAAAATAACTGTTTAAATGTCCATTTTTCAAGAATCAAATGAAACAATTTTAAAGTCACACCTAATCCTCCTTCACTCCAAAACTTATTTCTCCCTTTATTGGTAAATGTTGGTGGGGTACAGAATAATACAGCATTGTTTTTTTCCATTAGACAACTATTACATCACTTTTGGCTGTACTTTTATCAACTTAGAAGGTTTCTGGAATCTTTTGACTAATATCTGCTAAAACTCATGCATATTTGTGTTATATTCCCCTATTTTTCCCATGTCTTCATGAAGTTACACTGAGATTATCCTCTCCGCCTTTATCCCTCTGCATTGATTCACCTCCCCATCCCACTTTCTGCAATCTTCACTTTCCTTTGCTAGTTCCCTCCCTCCTTTCTACTCTTTATATTGTTTCTTGTTCAAAAGATTTAACTATGCATTTTATATATCAATGTATGTATAGGATTTTATCTTCCTTTAAGTAAGATTCAGTTCTCATGTATGAGTGACAACATATGGTATATCTCTTTTTTAAGCCTGTATTGATTTGCTTAAGATGCTATTTTCCAGTTCCATCTATTTTGCCACAAATGACATTATTTCATTTTTTATTACTGAGTAGTATTCCATTGTGTATATGTACTATAATTTTTTGTCCATTCTTCTGTGGATGGGCACTTGATCACATCAACCTTTTTAATTAGTCAACTTTATATTTACATCGTATTTGAAATACTTTATTGCTTGTGAAAAAGTTACAAAATAGTACACTGATTTCTCATATGGCAGCTTCTCCTGTTGCTAACTCTTTTAATACTATAATTATCAAAAGCATAGAATTACCGTTGATATAATACTATCAAATCTTCAGACTTTGTTTAGTTTTCATCAGCTGCCCCATGGATTTTGTTTTGTTTCAACTTTCTGATCAAATCACGTCCCATATTGCCTTTCATTATCATGCATGCATAGTTTCTCCCAGCCTGGGATAGATTTTCAGTCTTTAACTCCCATACCATGGCAATTGTAAAGACCACTCCTTATTACTTTTATAGCATGTTTTCCAGTTAGGATTTGCCTAGTGTTTTACTCAAAAGGAGATTTTTGTCAAGCATAGCATTTTTGTCAAGAAGAGTTAAATGATCTCCACATGTCAAATTACAGATTAATTTTGACCACTTTTTAATTTTAGCAACCATCAGCAGTTCTTCCCAGCGAAATTTGTAAATGTGGTATTGGTCAAATAGTGATTATCTGTTTGAATAATTCTTACTGCTTATTAACTTGAGCACTACTATAATAATTTCTTCTCATTTATTTACTTAATTATTTATATCAGAATGTACTCACAAATAGTTATTTTATTCCATGAGTTATAATCCATCACTGTCATTACTTTGTTTCTCAAATTGCCCAAAATTTGGCCATTGGGAGCTCCTTCAGGTTTACCCTGTACATTAACATTTCTTAAAAGGAAAAAAAATCATTTCTTTTCAGATGTTGTTCTAGTTATCTAGTGCTATAGAACAAATAACTCTAGAACACAGTGGCTTAAAACAGTGCAGTATTGTAAGTCCTTACACTTCTGTGAATGTGCTGTCTGAGCTTGGTATTCTCACTTGATATCCCCCCAGTGGCAGTGAGACACTGGCCAGGACTATGGTGAGGACTTCTTTTTTGTTACATGTCTGAAACCTGGTTTAGAACAGCTGAAGGCTGATCAGCTATTATTTTCTTCATATAGTTGTTCAGAATGGCTAGTTAGGCTTCTTCACACTACAACAGTCTCAAAATAGGTGTACATTTTACAAGGTAGGAAACTTCTTCAAGCCGGTGCAGTGACACATTCCTATAACCCCAGCAACTTGGGAGGTAAAGGCAGGAAGATCTTAAGTTCAAGGCTAAAGGCTGCCAGAGTAACAGTGAAACCATATCTCAAAAAGTTAAAATGGGGGGTGCTGTTGCAGCTCAGTGGTAGAGGGCTTACAAAACATGTGTGAGGCGTTGGGTTAAAGCCCCCAGTACAGAGAAAGAAAAAGAGAATGAAAGAGAGAATGAAAGAAGGAAGGAAGGAAAGTTAGTTCTTCCAAAGCAAATGCTCCCAGGTGGAAGGTACAAAGTAGCTGATGACAAAGTCTCAGGTATCATGCATCCTACTTCTGTCATAGTCTGTTGATCAAAGTCATAAAGGCCACTGGATTTGAGCATTAGGATGTAATATCTATCCTTGCGTCAGTGGGGAAATGTCCTGCATATCCTTTTGATGGCACTTTGGAGACAGATTACTCCACATTCCTAGTAGTGATCTAAAGCACCTTAATTTTGGTGTCCTATATGTCTGCATACATAAAACCACAGAAATATTCTTTATTTTATAGCATTTATGGATGGCAAAGTATTATAAGTTGAATGCAAGACAAACTTTTAAAAACTCATATAACTCTAATTGAATAAGAATTTAATTTTACAGTTGATGCTGCTTCATTGAAACCAAAATGCTACTTGGGATGTGGTACTAAATGTTGTCCTGAAGGAGATTTGAATCTGACACACCAAAGCCCCATTCTTTAATTAACTATAAAGGCCCATTCTTTAATTAACTATAAAGTCTTTATATCTACTGCATGTCATGAAATCTTTTGTTGCTGGGAGAAGATAGAAGAACAGAAAATATAGTAAAATTCATGACAGTGTTAGATTTCTATCACAAATCTAAATCAGGTATAACAAATACCTGAGACAATCAACTTAATAAAGAAAGAGAAGAGGTTTATTGTGGCTCACAGTTTGGGAGGTTTCAGTGCATGGTTGGTTTGCCTACTGCTTTCATGTCTGCAGTGAGGCAGCACGTCATGGGGGGGAGTGTCTGATGGAGCAAAACTCTTCACCTCATGGCCAGGATACAAATGAAAACAAAGAAAGGAAGGTGTGAGCCTTCCACTATCCCCTTCAAGGGCATGCCCCCAATTACCTGAACACCCCTCATTAGGCCTCACTCCTTAAAAGTTCCTCTACCTCTCATTGGCACCATGCTGGGGACCAAGCATTTAAAACATGGGCTTTGGGGAGATATTTAATATCCAAACTAAGCAAAGGCTGTATAGGCTAACTGTCCTTTAGAGATTTTATTAAGTTCCTTTGACCCCTAACAATTATCTTTTCCATGATCCTATAGCTAATTAGCAAATTGTGTATATTTGTAAGCTGGTAGTTGTTAGGTGCCTTGATTCATGTGGGACTCATAGCGACCCTCATAGGATTTTCAAAGGCTGATTGTTTCAGGATTGCTTTGGGAATGGATTGACACTTCTTCTGCTTTTGCTGTGCTGGAGATCGAACCCAGGTCCTCAGAGAGTGCAGAGCAGTGATCTTCCAACTGAACTAAACCCCAGCCTACATTTTCAAGGTATCATATATAATAATAGATATTATACCCATACTCAAGTAAACTACAATCTATTTTTCTATAAAAGTACTACCCTGAACTTTCTCTTAAAAATTGACAAAGAACAAAAATATGTTTCCTAAATAAGTATGTTTTGAAGATGGATTAAAGACTTACCTTCCATACTTTTCTTCTAAGAACTGTGTCATCATTTGGCATCCTCTGCCTTTAGAAAGGTAGCCCCTCTGCTCAGACAAATCAGCACAACTGTTCCCATCAGACAACAAGCTTCCAGTGCATCCAGGGATTATTGGAGCAGGTGTGTTTGTCATAGACGTAAAGAGAGAGAGAGAGAGAGAGAGAGAGAGAGAGAGAGAGAGAGAGAGAGAGAGAGAAAAGAGTAAATGAGCACAAGCTCCTTAATGCTCTATTGAGTGCTGTGGGACAAGAAAAAGATATTACAAGAGAGACTTTCTGGCCATACATGAGGCTGTGAGAATGGATGAGGCAAAGAGAAATCATGGAAATGTGAAGGGATGGACTGTGAATAGTGGTTATAATAATGACCAGATTTCTAAATTGAAAAAGGAGGAGGAAGAGGAGGAAAAAATGCATGTCATTTGTGGTTTAGTGTTTTTGAGAAATTGGTAAGATAGCCATTGTTAATAAATTGGCCTCTCAGTGACAATAATAAAGGAAAGTGCTGTGAGCTAAATGATCATCCTGGTGCAGCGCTAGAACAGAGAACAGTCTTGTGGAAGTAACTGTGCAAACAGTATTAGGTAGCTTTGGTGAGGTATGGGACAGATAGGAAAAGAGTTGCTCTTTTTTAAAGTTTCATACAGACATGTGTCTCCATCTTCTGTCTGTACCTGTTTCTTAAGGTCTTTATTGCCACCTAAACTAACATTGACAAAAGGGAGCATTGAGTTGGGAGAGGAGGAAAGAGAGAGAGAATGTGAATGAATATGAATCAGACCCAGTTTCTTTTTTTGTTTGTTTGTTTTTTATTGGAAATTTTTAATGTACACCTTAATGTGATTCATTCTGACATGCTTTTGGTTGTGACATTTCCATATATGCATTTTGATGTACATTATTAATATAGGTTCCCCCTTACCCTCCCATATGCTTCCCCCCCACCCTCCCCATTTAAGTCTTCTCTATCTTTTACTTGATAATATTTTTCTATATGTCCTTGGGTTCCAGTTCTGTTTAAGATAGAAACTTTTCCTGTAGTGATCTTTGTTTTTATCTTGTTAAAACAATTGCATGCATTTTTAGACCATTTATATTGACACCATTCTTATCTTTTTTCTCTTTTATTTTGATCTGACCTTTGAATAGGATATTTCCTTCTTATAATTTTGATTCAGCTCCCACATATGAATGAGAACATGTGGTTTTTCTCTTTCTGAGCTTGTGTTCATTCACTTAAAATAATTTTCTCTAATTCCATCCATTTTGCTGTGGATGACCTTATTTCATTTTTCTTGATTGCTGAGTAGTATTCCATTGTATATGTATACCACCATAGTTTTCTTATCCATTCTTCTATTGAAGGGCACTTTGGTTGATTCTATATCCTTGCTATTGTGAAAAGTACTGCATTGAACATGGAGATGCAGGTGTCTCTGTGGTATGATGACCCGTCTCCCTTTGGGTAAATTCCCAATAGTGTTATAGCCAGACCCAGTTTCTGTACTCACTAGCTATGTGATATTTGTTGCCTAATCTGGTGATAACCTGGTTTTATTACTTTTTTCCTTTTTTTACAATTGTTAGCTGATAATTATACCATATCATTTTTTGAGTAAGAATCTTACTGGTTCACTGTCTGGTACATTGGAGAAGAGAAGTACACCATATGGAAGATATCATTGTGATTTATAGTCAATAAAAGTTGAAATCACTTCTCTTTTCATAAACATTTTTTTCTTGAACTGAGATTTTACTTTTCAGCACTTTCCTTTAATCAAATAAATACAAATCTACAATATTGTCTCCATATTGTATAAATTTAAGGAAATTTCAGATTGCACTTAAAAAATCTCAAGTTTCAGAAAAAAAATCTTAAAACTCATGCACAAAGGATTTAAATGGTTTAGAATGAATTCAGAGAACATATTAAGTAACTAAACTGTGAGCCCGAACAGTTTCTCAAAATGGCTATTTTTCATATTTAGGGGAGATGACTTAGTATGTGTGACTGCTTGGGACAAAGCAGATATTTGAACTCTCTGTCCCCAATTATTTCCCTACTTCTTTTTTTCATGCCCTATCTAGAGGAGTATGGTTACCCTCAAGAAAAAATCTCTGAGCTGGAATATGTATTTATTTGTTTGTTTGTTTTACTACATTTTTTTTTCAGTGCTGGGGATGGAACCAAGGGTCTTGTGCATCCCAGACAAGTACCCTACTAATGAACTATATCCCCAAACCTATTTATTTGTTTTCAGACAGGGTATTAACTCAGGATATTAGGCTGAGCATATGCAACTCCCACACATATGTCCTTAGACATGATAGAAAAGTTAACTAATACATAATTTCATTCATTTATAATTCTTCTACAATACCCTGAGGACTTGGTGGACCAGAAATTGCTAACACAAAGAATCAGAGAATGGTCTCAAATACGTCCATTGGGTTCCTTGAGGTGGCCTATTGAATAGCATCCATTTTTCCTCTCTGAATTCTGAATCAATTGCGAAGAAAGACAATGGAAAAAGACAGACATAGGGAGTTAAATATCTCATGTAGTCAATTGACACTGGAGATTGTGGCTTATACCTGAGGAAAAATGAGCTTCCTTATATGAAAAAGACCACCACATCTGTCAGTTTGCCATAAGGTGGGGGCTTGCATATTGCTGTGATGGTGAAAGCTATGTATTACAGATATCAGCAGAGTCACTCATGGGGAACAAATTTCAGCTGATCTTACTAAGACAGACTAGGGAGAAGAACATGGCTAACCACCCCTGAAACAATTAGCCATTGAAAACACTATGGATAGTAGAGAAGTGCTGTCAGATATAGTATCAGAAAAATGAGACCCCCAGCTTGGAAGTCACTCAAAAGATGACTTGGAAGTTGTTCCCATCTCAAAATAGAGTCTACCTTAGATGGGAATAGAAGAAAGCCCCTGGGACCTCCATTTTCTGAAATGGAAGAACTCAAAATGAGAAGAAAAACTATAAACATTCATTAATGGCTGGAATATGGAATGTAAGTAGTATAAATCTAGGAAAATTAGAAATTGTCAGAAGGGAAATGAAGCATGTAAACACTGACATTCTGGGCATCAGTGAGCTAAAATGGACTGGTATAGGCCATGTGGAATCAAGTAATCATGTGGTCTACTATACTGGAAATGACAGATTAAAGAGAAATCGGATTGCATTCATCATCAAAAAAGACATCTCAAGACCTGTCCTGAAGTACAGTGCCATCAGTGATAAAATAATATCCATATGCCCAAAAGAAAGGTGAGGTTATTATGACTATTATTCAAATTTACACACCCACCACAATGAAAGCCACAATGAAAGACCACAATGAAAAAAGGGAAGGTTTCTACCAGCTTCTGCAATCTGAAATATATCAAACATGCAATCAGGATACACTAATAATTACTGGTGACTGAAATGCAAAAGTTGGAAACAAAGAAGAAGGCTCAGTAGTTATAAAATATGGTCTTGAGGACTGAAATGATGCTGGAGATCACATGATAGAATTTTGTCAGACCAGTGACCTTTTTATTGCAAATACATTTTTTCGCCAACATAAACAGTGACTATACACATGGAATTCACCAGATGGAATATACAGGAACCAAACTGACTACATTTGTGGAAAGAGAGGATAAAAAAGCTCCATATCAAATGTCAGGACAAGATCAGGTGCTGATTGTGGATCAGACCATCAACTGCTCATCTGCAGTTTCAAGCTTTGTAGTTTTAGGGAAGAGTAAAAGGCAAGTATTAATACTATCACAAGGCAATCCTTACATAAAATTTTAGGTTGGCAAACCATTTCTGTACATTCTCCCATCACTACTTGTCTTATCTGTATGAATCTTCCCTCCAGCTCCCATGTGTTCAGTGTCCTCATGCTGCAAGCTATCCCGAGTCCTATGTTAGGAATCATCTACACTTTAATTATTCCCAAACATTATCAACACTCACTCATGTAGCTTTTTTCTATCAGAGCTGTGGTTTTTTTTTTATTTGGAAATGATCCTTAGAAGAAATGTCTGCTAAAGTGATAACCTAATCTGCCTTCGCATAGACAGCTGGGTAATCTTTGATGTTACTAAAAGATAAACTGAAGCTTTAGAGACCATGACCTACCTAAAGTTAGAAATAGGATGTTTCCTGCTGAGAATATAGAGTTTTACTGGTAGTGATCAAAATATATCAAACATATTACTTTATGTTGTATCACAAGCATACCTTGTTAATTACTTACATATGCTTTTAAATAACACTGAAAACTCATACCATGTTCTGCCACTAGAACTTTTAATGTTAGAGCCCCTGAGAACATGGGTTTAAGCCTTTAGACATTCCCACTCTTTCTTACAATGGCAGATCTCATTCTTTTTTTTTTTCTTTTTTTTTGGTACTGGGGGTTGAACCCCCTCATGCTTACATGCTTTGCAAGTGTTGTACCACTGAGCTGCATCCCCAGCCCTTTTTGTTTGTTTGTTTTTTGTTTTTTGTTTTTTTACTTTTTTGAGACAGAGTCTTGCTAAATTAAGCAGATTGCATCTGGTCTCAAATTTGTGATCTTCCTGCCTCTGCTTTGTAAGCCACTGGCATTACAGGTGTGTGCCATTGCACCCAACTGATCTCATCTTCACTATTTAACTACCAATAAGGATTTCCTGCCCTTGATCTTCAACCTAGAATTTTCCACGTTGATCCAGTTGTCTACTCAACATTTATACCAGACTTTTTTTTTTCAGCTTCATCAACCTTGGTATGTCCATACTTCAATCAGTGTTCTTTGCATGCTGCTTTACTCCATTGCCTCACTCATTACATGGCATCATTATTGATACTATTGTTGCTCAAGTCAGAAACCTGGTTGTTGCCCCAGATAATTTTTTCTTTTTATTCCTATATACAATTAATCATTGGTAGTCTATTTTTTAAACATCTCTTCAGTACATCCTTTATTCTCTATCTCCACAGCATCTTGATAATCTCTGCTACCCTGTCTTCTCTAGCATGTGAAAATAGCCTCTTGCCTGGTTGCCTCTTAATCCAGCCTTCTTCCACATCCCAACTTCAACTTCATCTTTATGTTGTTGCCAGAGTGTTTGCTTTAAAAGATAAATCTAAACCAGGCACTGTGGTGTGCCTCTGTAATCCCAACTACTCAGGAGGCTAAGGCAGGAGGATCGTAGGTTCAAGGCCAGAGAATAGCCTGTGCAAATTAGAGAGACCCTGTCTCAAAAATTAAATAAATAAACAAACAAACAAACAAGTAAGTAAATAGCTAGAGGTGTGGCTCAGTAGTGGAGCACTTGCCTACCATGTCCAATGCCTTAGGTTCAACCCCCAATACTGCCATAAGTAAATAATTAAATAAGTAAATAAATAAATGAATCTGATCATGCCACTCTTCACCTTAATATGCTGGTTTTTATTGCTTTTATCATGAAGTGTAAACATATTAGAGTAATTTACAAACTCCTGCATGATTCTCCTGCCCTCCCCACTTATTGATACAGTTATACTTTGTGGCAACATGATTCTCTCTATTGCTAGGTCTAATTTAGGTACAATGGTTTTATTCAATTATTCCAATGATGGAACATACTCCTTACAAATATATGTTCACACAATATCCTTTTTGTTGGAAATAATGTTTCTTCTCTTCTTTACCAAATTTCCTTTATCTAGTCTTGTTTGCCTGCAATCATAGCCCCTGGGCATCCAATCCCGTCAGATAGAAGCTAAGCAGGGTCAGGTCTGGTTAGTACTTAGGTGGGAGACCACCTGGGAAAACCACAGGCTATAGGCTTGGGAGAAGGAATTGGCAGCTCTCTCCCAAAAAACAGTCAGCCATTGAAAACCCTATGAATAGCAGAGAAGCACTGATACAATGCCGGAAATGGCACAGTGTTGGGGAGTGTTTCAACTGTTGTAGGTAGGGTGGCTATGAGTCAGACCTGACTCTACAACATCCAACAACAACAACAACGTCTTGGTGTATATTATATTTCCTTATGAAAACTTTTAAGGATTCCTTAGTCTTTTTTTTTTTTAATCTGGAGATAGGGTTTTGCTAAATTATACAGGCTTCTTCTGTTTTCAAACCTGTAATCCTCCTGCCTCTGCCTCACAAATTGCTGGGATTATAGGCTTGAGTCACCATGCCTGGCAGGATTCCTTAGTCTTATTAACATCATCCATTGTAGTTTTCATTATACATTGTAGTTTTCCTTTGAAATATTT
This sequence comes from Pedetes capensis, assembly GCA_007922755.1. Lineage (NCBI taxonomy): Eukaryota > Metazoa > Chordata > Mammalia > Rodentia > Pedetidae > Pedetes > Pedetes capensis. The sequence goes on along the minus strand of VMDO01002723.1, from coordinate 47,788 downwards.
ATCGCAGAAGTAATTGATGATGTTTATAATTATTTCTATACTATATAACTTCACCATTAAAACATCCATAAGGGTAGCATTGCATATAACTTGTTCTCTATTCTATCCTACCTATCTTTGTACATTATTATTAAATAACACTTCTTTTTAAAAATAAATTCATGAGAAACATGTAATTGTCAAGAGATTTTGTTTAGTGACAATTGATAACATTATTACTCTCTCTAGTTCCTAACTGTGTGTTCCATAACAAAAGTAAGACAAACTTAGTCTAGTAAATTATAATTAACCATTGCTACACCTTATGCTTTATTTGGGATTCGGCAGATAAGATAGACACTTTTTAAGGGCATCTTCCCCTCTTCATCTCTGGTGGCTCTCTTGATGCTATGACTTTGGCATATGATAGTTATTACTGGTTGATCACTCAGCAAAATTTCATAATATATGAGCTCATTTTAAAAAATGAAAGAAGAGGAATGTGAAATAGCAATCACAACTACCTAGGCATTCAAGAGTCAAAGAAAAATGGTCTCAATAAAATGTTGAACACGGCAGGTAATCGCAATAGCCTATTTTATAACTGTAACTAGAAACAGAGTTTGCAATAACTATAAGTGGGTCAGACAGCTTTGCCCTCCTGGCATAAGTTTTTAAGGTAATTGAAAGGTTCATGAATTAAAGATAGGCCTTTCTAAAATATTACAAATCTATAGCTATCACTTGGTACATTATTTAACAAATTGCTAAGGATTTTTATGAACAGGCCATACATGATTCTTACAAACAGCATTGGGGTGCTATTTCCCAGCTGGCTTAATCAGCTGAAATGGAATGCAGTCAGTATCACAAATTAATAATATTCCTTTTCATGATCATTTTGTTCCATAAAAAAGTGACAAATGGATAAAATTCCTGTTAAAAATCACAAAATATGTCTCCATAGGAAACATAAGTTAGTTTGATTTGAAGATGCCTGTGATTGCTTATACATGACTTCCCAAAGCAATAGGCTTCAACGGATGCTTCTGAAGCCATTTTCCATTTTGTCACAGAGTCAAATAAAGAGTTTTACCACATGGGAAAAAAGTATCACTAATCTTATCTAACTTCATCTCAATCTTTGGAAATAGAGTTACACAACCACACATATACATGCTCACACATATGTGCCTATACAGTTACATTCAAGAATTCACCATTTAGACTGCTGAAAAATACTTCATAATTATTTTAGAATGTTGCTGATTTTTTAAAATTTTTGGATTTATATCATTAAAAAAACTTAGTAAATAATATATTCTACCAGACAAAAATATGTTATCTATTCATACAAACTGCCACATTTTCAAGACTGTAAGATTGAAAAATGCAGCATTTATGTTTCAGTGCCTTGACCTTGAGTTTATACATACTTTTTTGGCCTTCCACTCTCATCTTTATAGTAAAATTATAAAGGAGAAAGAGAGTTCTTAGAGAAAGGATAACGAACCGTTCTGCATAGTTCATGAAATACTATGACTGTTTCAGATAGACACTTTGATTTAATGTGCTTTGGCAGACAGTTTGAAAATTATGACAGAGCCCTTATGGGACACACGTACCAGCTACAAAGCTTGAATTACTCATTTGTTTATCTCATAAAGTATGGGCTGGTGCAACATAAGGACATTTCTAGTATACTCCATGGAGATATAATCTGTAACTGTTTAAAATGATAAAAGGCTAACAAAATGGATTGAATATGGTATATCGAAGGCATATGATTAACAGCTCTCAGAAAATCAAAAATCAGAAAATACAAAAAAATCATGAATTTGAACATCTGGTCTTGCAGTTAAGGATACTCTCAGTAGACATTCAGCAGCAAACAATTGCTTTTTAGTTATTAAACCATGCTTGACTTTTGACATCATCTTGTGCAAGATGCAGCTAGAAAGTCTTTTGGTGACATTTTAATCATGTCTGTTGTTAAGTGTCTGCATCACTTGTATATCCATGAAATGTTATACTTGATTCATTTATAATATCTTTCTTTACAATACAGCCTTTAAGATAGGCCAAATACCTCCATGTAGACTTTTTCACATTGTTGAATTAACACAAGCAAATGATTAATGGTCTAATTAAGTTCAGCTACTGTGAAATTCTGGTCTCGATTACTTCTAGTAATGCTATATTAAAAAAATAATAAAGCCCAAATTAGATTTAGGGTATAGTATAATAGAGTTCTCTAAGTCCTTTCTGTGTTTAGTTCACAATGATTTTAATCAAATGGTTTAGAGATTAACAGTAAGCATGATCATTCTTGTTGTTGTTAGGTGCCATCGAGTCGGTATCTGACTCATAGCGACCCTCTGTACTACAGGGGAAACACTATTGTCAGTGCTTCTGTGCTGTTCATAGGGTTTTCAATGGCAGATTGGTTTTTGGGAGGGGATTGCCAGGTCCTTCTCCCAAGCCTACAGCTTCTGGTGTTCCCAGGTGGTCTCCCATCCAGGTACTAACCAGGCCCGACCCTGCTTAGCTTCCGAGATCTGACAGGATCGGATGCCACAGGGCTATGGCTGCAGGCATGATCATTCTAGTTAAACTATAATATTAGGAATTGTTTCTCATGCAAATAACTTTTAAGTTACTCTCTAAGTTTATCATCCTAAATATAGCAGTTGAAATGATGAACACATTTTACAAGCCAAAACTTAATCAGGGAGTGAGGCTGTTAATCCAAGGCGGTCTGATGTAGTCATCAGTCGATGCCTCTGTTTCCCAAGATGAAGTGTCCCTCCTTCCACAGGCTCTAGGTGAGAGGGTTACATCATTTGTTGGTCCCGGGTATTCCATACATTCACAACCTGATTTTTATGATATACTTTTTGATACGCCCATGTGTTCATGTGTTCTTGTCTTGATTCAGTAAGTTCATAGGTGGCAATATTTTATTCACATGGAAAAGTTATTATCAGTCTGGGCCTCATGGTTTATGCTTGACAGATAGTGGTTGATTATGTATACAAACAAGATGCACAGTCACCGCGCCTCAGCATTTGTACTCAAAATGGAGAAGACTGTTATTTTGTAAAATGGAGTCACTCAGGGCAAGGCACAATCTGGATTAATTTAGATAAGAGCATAGCCTGATCTTCATACTGAGTGTAACTGTTTGCTAACATTTACATATGCATGCCTTGTAGAGGTTCTTTTTGTATACACTGTTTATTATTCTTTTGTCTTTCTACTTTGTTTCGTATCTATGAATTGCTCACATGCAAAAGTTGTTTTCTAATCTCACTTATTATCTAGTTCATGGAATCTACATGTCCCCTCCTTCCTTCTTGTCTAATCTACATTAGATTTTTCAGATCTGATGCTGAGCTGTTTTTATCATTCTTTAATTGTTTTGGGGGGCCACAGTCACCATTTCTTGAGTCACACACACATATTCACTTATTCTCTCTCTCTCTCCTCCTCCTCCTCCTTCTGCTCTCTCTCTCTCTGTCTCTCTCTCTCTGTCTTTCTCTCTCCCTCTGTGTCTGTCTCTCTCTGTGTCTGTCTCTCTCTCTCATAGTATTGACTCTTACATCCCATTATTTTCTAAAATAATATTTCTTCTTTCTGAAGCACAGTCTTTCAATTGTTTCAGAGAGGTCTATGTCTACAAAGCATTACACATTTTTATGTCTATTTTTATTAAGTTTTGTTTCTTTCTTACACATGCATATGATAGTGTGAAGTTACCTTAAGATTCTAGATTACAAGTAATATTCCCTTAGCTCCCGGCAGGTATATACCATTGTCTTCATGCTGTCTGCAGGGCTAATCAGAAAACCAATACCAAATCTGTTTTATTCTCAGTGTACTTCTTCAATTAACCCTTTTTTTTTGGGGGGGGTAGTAGACCTTTTGATATGTTGAGTTTTTGTCTATGCTTGGTAATAATGGCTCTCTTTAAATATTTGATGGATAATAATAATTTGCATCTATTTATAATTAAGATTTGCTATTATACTTTTAGATATATCATTCTGTACCACATAGTTGAAGATGGACGTTATGGAAAACCAGGAGTAACATCTGTGGCTTGTATTCAAGCCCATTTCTAGAAGTGGGGAGGGTATTGGACAGCTCAATGTATAGTCAAAAAAGATGTCTGGGTCAGTCTCTGGGTAGGGCACATATTGTTCCACTTGGGTATCACAACTTGTCTCTTAACACTGTTGTTAAGTGCCGTCAAGTCATGTCCAACTCATAGTGAGTCTTATAGGGATTTCAGTCTACAGGAGTGGATTGCCATGTCGTTCTCCCATTTTTTGCCATTCTGGGAATTGAACTTGAGAAATCAGAGACTGCAGAGCAGCGCTGTACCAACTGAGCTAAATTCCAGCCCATCCATGCTTAGTTTCCTAGATCTGACAGGATTGGACACCACAGTAGTAGGACTGCAGGTCTCTTAGATAGAGGCTACCAAATATCAGGCTACCATTGATAAAATAGATTCTCAGCACTGCGGCTTGACTCACATTGGAGTAGAGAGGATGAAAATGAGTCAGCATTTATTTCTGCCCTATTAATGATAACTACCCACTCTTTTATTTGACTTTAGAGTATCATCATGCTCTTTCTGCTCCTCATATCCACCCTGTAGAGGCACAGTCCATCCTTGTCTTTGCAGCTATTCAAGCCAATATAAAAGTTAGAGAAAACTGATTTTTCTCAACTTCCAATGTTTCCCCCATTTAAAGGAGTTTCCAGTCCCTGTAATGCTCCTGACCTATCACATCTTCTTCACCTATTCCTCCACTGAAGAGAAAAATATTGATTAAGGTATTTGAAAGAAAGTGGCATATATAATACAGCAACTTCCTTTTTCTCTCACTGGAAAGAGGAATGGCAAAAGAAATCATGAGCATTTTCCTGTCCTTCTATACTATGATCATTGCCCAGCAACCATGTTTGTATATGTGCGGAAGCCTGTCCCACTCAGTGCTGTGATGACTAAGTCATAAGTATCTCTCATTCTCATGTATTGTTGTTAGGTACCATCAAATTGGGTCCAACTCATGGTGACCCTATGTACAATAGGAGGAAACATGCCAAAATTGTGCTAGGCACATGATCTTTTTTATGTTTAAGCCTATTGCTGCAGACACTGTGTCAATCCATGTACCTGAGGGTCTTTTGTTGTTGTTGTTGACCTGCCACTCTCTCAAACATGATGTCCTTCTCCAGGGATTGGTCCCTCCTGACAATATGGCCAAAATACATAAGATGCAGTCTTGCCATCCCAGCTTCCAAAGAGCACTCTTCCTCCAAGATATATCTATTGCTTCTTTTGGCTGTCCATGGTATATTCAATATTCATCTCCAGCATCCACAATCCAAAAGCATCAATTTTTCTCCTTTCTCCCTTATTCAATAGTTTTCACAACCATCTGATGTGACTGAAAATATCATGGCATGAATAGGGCACACCTTCATCTTTAATATGACATATTTACTTTTCAACTCTTTAAAGAGGTATTTTGCAACTGATTTTTCCAAGGTAACACATCTTTCGATTTCTTGACTGCTGCTTCCACATGTGCTGATTGTAGAAACAAAGTAAAATCTTGGACCACCTTAATCTTTTCTCCATTTATCATGAAGTTACAAATTATAAGGATTATTTGTTTTGTGTGTGTTTTGTTTTCTTGATGTTGAGGCACAATCAATACAGAAAGCTGTATTATTTTATCTTCATCAGTAAATGTTTCAAATGCTCTTCACTTTCAGCAAACAGAGTTGTGTCAGGATAACATGGGTTGTTAATGAGTTTTGCTCCAATCCTAATGTTGTGTTCTTCTCCATAAAGTCCACATTCTCAGATTATTTGCTCAGCATAGAGATTGAAGAGGTACAATGAAAGGATACAGCCATGACACACACCTTTCTCAACTTTAAACCAGGCAGTGTTTCCTTGTTCTGTTTGAATGACTGCCTCCTGGTTCATGGACAGATTTTTCATAAGTATAATTAAGTGCTCTGGCACTACCATTTTTTGCAGTGTTATCCATAATTTGTTATGATCCACACAGTCAGATGCCTTTGCATAATCAATAAAATACAGACTGACATATTTCTGAAATCTCTGCTTTTGACTAATATCCAACTGACATCCACATTAATATCCCTGGTTCCAACTCTCTTTTGAATCCAGCTTGATTTTTCTGGCAGCACCCTGAATATATACTACTGCAGTCACTTTTGAATCATCATTAGCAAAATTTTACTTGCCTATGATACTAATGATATTGTCAAATAATTTCTACATTTGAATCTTCTTTCCCGGAAATAGGTACAAACATGGATCTCTTCCAGTCATTTGGCCAAGTAGCTGTTTTCCAAATCTCTTGGCAAAGACAAGTGTACACATCCAGTACTGCATTTGTTTGTTGGAATACCTTAATTAGTATTCCATCAATTCCTAGAGCTTTGTGTTTTGCCAGTTCCTTCAAGTCAACTTCCATTTTTTCCTTCAGGGCCATTGGTTCCTAATCATATGCAACCTCTTGAAATGGTTGGTCATCCATCAATTCTTTTTGGTCTAATGTCTCTGTGTATTCTTTCCATCTTCTTTTGATGTTTCTTGCATCATTTAGTATTTTCCCTGTAGCTGCCACTTAAGGCTTGAATTTTTTTTTCAATTCTTTAAGCTTGAGAAAAACAGAGCATGTTCTTCCCTTTTGGTTTTCTAGCTACAGCTCTTTGTATATGTCATTATAATATTTGATTTTGTCTTCTAGAGCTGCCCTTTGAAATCTTCTATTTAGTTCTTTAACTACATCATGTTTTCCTTTTACATTAGCTACTCAACATTCAAGGGCAAGTTTCAGAGTCTCTTTTGACATGTAATTTTATCTTTTCTTTTTTTCCTGTCTTTTTAATAATCTTTTGCTTTCCTCATAAATGATGATGTCATTAATGTCATGCCACAGTTCATCTGGTCTTTGAACATTAGTGTCTAATGAATTAAACCTATTCTTGAGGTAGTCTCTGAACTCCAGTGGGGTACACTCAATGTCATAACTTGACTCTCACATACTTGTTCTAATTGTCTTCTGTGTCAGTTTCAACCTACATATGAGCAGTTGATGGTCTGGACCACAACTGGCACATTACCTTTTTCCAACTTTTGATACTGAGATTTTCCTTTTTTTTCCCACAAATCTAGTCACTTTGTTCCTGTATGTTCCATATTGTGAATTCTATGTGTACACCTGGGAGGTGGAGGGAAGATTCATACAAATAAGACAAGTAGTGATGGGAGAATGTACAGAAAAGTTTTGTTAACCTAAAATTTTATGTAAGGATTGCCTTTTGATAGTATTAATACTTGCCTTTTATTCCTCCCTAAAACTACAAAGGTTGAAACTGCACATGAGCAGTTGAGATCTGATCCACAGTCAGTACCTGATCTTGTCCTGACATTTGATATGGAGCTTTTCCATCATCTCTTTCTACAAATATAGTCAGTTTGGTTCCTGTACATTCCATCTGGTGAAATCCATGTGTATAGTCACTGTTTATGTTGGTGAAAAAAGTATTTGCAATGAAAAGGTCACTGATCTGACAAAATTCTATCATGTGATCTCCAGCATCATTTCAGTCACCAAGGCCATATTTTATAACTACTGAGCCTTTTTCTTTGTTTCCAACTTTTGCATTCCAGTCACCAGTAATTATCAGTGTATCCTGATTGCATGTTTGATATATTTCAGATTACAGAAGCTGGTAGAAATCTTCCCTTTCTTCATTTGTGGCCTTAGTAGTGGGTATATGAATTTGAATAATAGTCATATTTCTTGGCCTTCCTTTTGGGCATATCAATGTTATTCTATTACTGACAGCATTGTACTTCAGGACAGATCTTCAGATGTCTTTTGTGATGATGAATGCAACCCCATTTGTTGTGGCATGACATCAAAGACATCATTCATGAGGAAAATAAAAGATTATTAAGAAGACAATAAAAAAAGACAAAACTAGATGTCAAAAGAGACTCTAAAACTTACCCTTGAATGTTGAGTAGCTAAAGTAAAAGGAAAACATGATGAAGTTAAAGAGCTAAACAGAGCATTTTGAAAGACAGCTCGTGAAGATAATATCAAATATTATAATGGCATGTGCAAAGAGCTAGAGCTAGAAACCCAGAAGGGAAGAACATGCTCTGTTTTTCTCAAGCTTAAGGAATTGAAGAAAAACTTCAAGCCTCAGTGGCAATAGTGAAGGATTCAATAGGGAAAGTATTAAATAATGCAGGAAACATCAAAAGAAGATGGAAAGAATACACAGAGATCAAAAAGAATTAGTGGATGACTCATCGTTTCAAGAGGTTGCATATGATCAGGAACCAATGGTACTGAAGGACAAAGTAGAACCTGCCTAGAAGGAATTGATAAAACATGAGGGCCCAGGAATTTATACCAATAGAGATGTTTCAATAAACAGATGCAGCACTAGACGTGCTCACTTGTTTATGCCAAGAGATTTGGAAAACAAATCCTGGCCAATTAACTGGATCAGATCCATATTTATCCCTATTCCCAAGAAAGGGGATCCAACCAGATATAGAAATTATTGAACAATATCATTAATATCACATGCAAGTAAAATTTTGCTAAAGATCATTCAAAAGTTACTGAAACAGTATATAGACAGGGAACTGCCAGAAAATCAAGCAGGATTCAGAATAGAGCATGGAACCAGGGACATGGTTGCTGATATCAGATGGATATTATCTGAAAGCAGAGAATATCTATCTATAGCCATCTATGTTTTATTGACTATGCAAGGCATTTGACTGGGTGGATCACAATAAATTGTGGATAACATTGCAAAGAATGGGAATACTAGAGCACTTAATTGTACTTGTGAGGAATCTGTACATGAACCAGGAGGCAGTCATTTGAACAGAACAAAGAAATACAGACTGGTCTAAAGTTGAGAAAGGTGTGTATCAGAGCTGTGGCCTTTCACTATAACTCATCAGTCTGTATGCTGAGCAAGTAATCTGAAAACCTGGACTTTATGAAGAAGAATGTGGCATCAAGATTGGAGGAGTACTCATTAACAACCTTCATTATGCAGATGACAAAACTCTGCTTGCTGAAATTGAAGAGGGTTTGAAATGTTTACTGATGAAGATCAAACAACACAGTCTTCAGTATGGATTGGGCCTCAATATCAGCAAAACAAAAATCCTTACAACTGTGTCAATACACAGCTTCATGATAAATGGAGAAAATATTAAGGTTGTCCAAGATTTTGCTTCACTTATTTCTGTAGTCAACACCCATGGAAACAGCACTCAAAAAATTAAGTGACACAGCACTGGGAAAAGCAATTGCAAAATACCTCTTTAAAATGCTGAGTAGCAAAGAAGACACATTGAAGACGAAAGTCCCTCTTGCTCATGCCATGCTATTTTCAGTTGCATCACATGGTTGTGAAAGCTTGGCATTCAATAAGGGAGACAGGAAAATAATTGATGCTTTTGAATTATGGTGCCAGAGACAAATGTTGACTATACCATGGACTGCCAAAAGAACCAACAGGTCTATCCTAGAATAAATGCCACCAGAGTTTTCCTTGGAAGCAAGGATGGCTAGAATGCATCTTATGTGTTTTAGACATGTTGTCAGGAAGGAATAATCCCTGGAGAAGGACATCATGTTTGGGAGAGTGGCAGGTCAACAACAACAAAAAAAGGAGGACCCTCAACTAGCTGGATTAAAACAGTGGTTGCAACAATAGGCTTAAATTAAAAAAAAAAAATAGAACATGTGCCTGGCACAGAGTTGGGGAGTGTTTTGTTCTATTGTACATAGGATTGCTATGAGTTGGACCTGTCTAGGTGGCACCTAACAATAACAACAAAATTACAAAGCCCTAAACAATTGTTGTTGTTGTTGTTGTTGTTAGGTGCCGTCGAGTCGGTATCTGACTCATAGCGACCCTCTGTACAACAGGGGAAACACTATTGTCAGTGCTTCTCTGCTGTTCATAGGGTTTTCAATGGCAGATTGATTTTTGGGAGGGGGTTGCCAGGTCCTTCTCCCAAGCCTACAGCTTCTGGTGCTCCCAGGCGGTCTCCCATCCAGGTACTAACCAGGCCCGACCCTGCTTAGCTTCTGAGATCTGATGGGATCGGATGCCACAGGGCTATGGCTGCAGGCCTAAACAATTGTAGTATTTATTTAATTCCCCAAAGTAGACCTCTCCTAGTAAGTGGAAAAAGAAAGGAGAGAGTTTATATAATTATAAAGGAAGAATGAACTCTGATTACATGACAAGACAAAGTTAAGATCCAATTCTCCCTTTTTTTATCTGCCTGAAATATCCAAATGGAAGTTAATGGGCAAAGGTCAACATGATTGATTCTGATAACTTATATGCCTGATGCTGTTTCTTTCTAAAGATGAATACAATCTTGCTTCCCTTTTCCCTTAAAAATCATTTGAGCCTCTGTTGGGCCTTCAGGGATTCAGGCTGGCCCATGGCTTAAGAAATTTAATCATTCTGGCCTTGTTGTTGTTGTTGTTGTTAGGTGCCCTTGAGTCTTGTCTGACTCAGAGCGACCCTCATAGGGTTTTCAGTGGCTGATGATTATTTTGGGATTGCCATGAGAGTGGATTGCCCTGTCCTTCTCCCATCCTGGCCTTCGATACTCTTTAATCAGTTTTATTTTTAAAGTTATTGTCCTATGGCTTCTGAGGTTCACCTGGAGTGACTAAAGGATTCAACTTTTCTGCTGTGACAACTCTCTTCTGCAGCAATTGTCCACCAGTGGTTCCAGACATGTAAATTGCTGAGAACTCTATTGTGTTTCTGATGCTACCTACAAATCATGGACTACCTGCCAGTGCTCCAGTTTAAAACCACTGCACTAGTGCAGAAAAGAAAGCAAACAAACATACCAAAAGTGTAGTTAGCTGTCTGTGGAAATGGTTTAAAATATTCAGGGAGAAACGGTACTCAGAAAAATGTCTTACCTTTAAAACAATGTCTTTTATTAAATGGAATTAAATAGGTTTCCTTTTTCACTTGAAAATTTTTGAACTTTAATACATAAATGTGTTATGTGTTTGTAACACATAGGTTTGACATGCATTTTTTTAAGCTTTTATTGCATGGCAGAATGAACCCTGCTCTCCTACAATTCATCTTTGCTGGCATATAGTACAAATGTTGAATTAGTTGTTGGTAACTAGGCACCTGTTTGTTGGCTTAGCTCTGGAATTCTGTTCAGTAGAGGTGTTTTGTTATGAGGCAGTGACTAATTGCTCCCATGTGGTTCTCCTTCTTGGAAAGAGAGCAGCAGCTTTGGAGAGAAGTCAGGAGTAAGTAGAGGCAAGCTTGGTAAGTTGAATCAGATAGGGAGTAGGTGATGAGCATAGTGGAATCTCCAGCTTAGCAAGAAACGGAGACCCATATCTGAGGATTATTGAGGTGTGTTGGTTAGTACTAGATCGTTCCTCTTGCCGCTGGATTCTGAATGATGGTTCACCCTTGCCCCAGCTTTCTGTGAGGCCACACTGCAGAGCTTTGGGCCATGGTCTGAGTCCCAGCTTGCTCTGCCTTCTTCACTGACCTAGCAACCTCAGATCTCCAAAGTGGGAGTTGACTCTGCATGACATCCTGGACAATGGCATGGATTTCCCTGAAAGAAAAATGGGGTGAAAATGAGTGGAGGATGAGTCTTCCAGACTTTCCAGAGCTTGTTGTGGAATTAGGGTATTTGATTTCATGCCTGGCCACCTTTCCAGTCCTTCAGCAATGAGAATTCAGTTGAATGTAACCTTTTCACTTTTATAGGTGAGACCTCGTGGATAAATACATAGGAATAAAATGATCTTATATTCCTCCAAGAATAACAGAGGCTTCAACCACACAAAACTTTTCAGAATATTATAACACATTTACCTTACATACTTCAGGAGTTTCCACGTTTGATTTAAAAAGAGAGAGAGTAGACTTTAAAAGAATTGGTAAGCTGTAGTAATAGCTGAAAGAGGAAGAGAAAGGGAAGCAGAGGAGAGAGCAAGGGGAGGAAGAGCCAAAAAGGAAGAGACTATAGAAGAAGGGCATGTATTTAAGTCAATCTCTCTCACTTTTTACTAGAGTAATGCAATATTAAAGCTATATGTCCCATTGTTTGTGTGTCCTGCATGGGTCTGATGTCTGATCCTTCTCTATCTCAGATTATTGTAATCCAATTTGTAACTACATGGCCAGCCCTCCAAGTAAGGCTGGTATTTCTCTTATGTCTGTGATAATTTATAATCATATTTATAGTTTGATCAATTGGATGGATTTTTCTTTAGAGTCTATTCAAATCTTTCCCTAGACAATTTAAAAATAAATGCTGTATGTGGTTTTTATCTTTAAATATTCTATTCAAATCCTTCTCTCAACAATTTAAAAATAACATAATGTTATATATAGTTTTTTTTTCTTTTATAGATGCTCAGGCAATTAATTTTATACTTTTTCCCTGAAAATCACCATATTACACACCTGGCATACAGGAAATAGCCTCCAGTTAAGGGTTTAGAATATAAGTTCTATCATTCATCATTTTTGACCAAATCATTGAGCAGTTAGCTTTATAATTATACACTATGTTATGAAACCCATAGCAATCTTACCTATTGTTTTGTAGTTATAAAGTTTAGCATCAAGATGGGACTACTTTTGTTCAAGAAGTAGCCCATACCTCAGTCCTATATTGACTGAGGTTTGAATTTCAAGTTCCTCTGGACATCTTAGCAGCCATTTTTCCCTCTAAGTCTTGCTCATCTAATCAAAAGATAACATTCTGAATGCATTATTATTTTGCCTAAATTAACAATGAGGCATCAAGCAGATGTTATGAGTGATTGAAAATAACTGTTAAATAACAATAATAAAATAAACATCAAGGGACCTCTGCAATCTAGCAAAGAAATGGCAAAGTAAGCAACCAAATAAAAATAAAATTCAGTAAACAAACACTGTGAGCTTTAATAGCTTTACTTATAATGATTTCAGGTTTTTGATGGTTTGTGTATGGAGTAATCATGAATGTATTGCAGACCTCAAATATTTATGTTTTTTTTTTTTTAAAAGAGCCACGAACCTTAAAGCTTTTAAAGAGCTTCATATTCCTATGTTGAATTTTATATTTGCTGGAGTTACAGCAATAAAAATAAGCCAGTTATCATCAAGTCTAACATTGAAATGTGGATGGCCATTTAAATACCTCAAAACCAGAAGTCAGAATGGCCCATAGAAGCTGTATTACAAAATAAGTAATATCATAAGATGGGTATTTATTTTATGAGGATGTAAATGATGTAGTCATAAACAGGAATATTTCAATAAGAATAAAGAATTTCTTTTGTAAAAATACATTGAAACAGCTATATATTCTCACAAAGAAATCTCAGTGCATGATAAAAAGTATAAAGGAATGTCAATTCACTGGGGAGAAAAGTAAATACTATATATCTTTGTACATATCTGGGAGGGCACCAGAATGTGGTTAAGATTAAAACACATTAGTAGGCAATTCCTAATTCATAAGTGATTTTAAAATCAGCATGAGCTTTCCAAAGTTACAACTGTTGTCACACCATTTACTTTTCTAATTAATCTATTCCTAGGATGATAGTATGACTAGGGCTTCACAATCTGGTCTCTGAGGCAGGTCTCACTGACTTTGAGTCCTCTTAGCATTCCTATCTTCCATGTGTCTGTCAACCTGTGGTGGTGTGGGGACTTGTGTGTTGCTCTGATGCTGAAAACTATGCCACTCGTATTTCAGATACCAGCAGCTCATCCATGGTGGACAGGTTTCAGTGGAGCTTCCAGACTTGGACAGACTAGAGAGCATCCAGCAGCCCCCTCCTGAAATAATTAGCCATTGAAAACCTTATGAAATGTTGAAAACCTGTCAAATATAGTGCCAGAAAATGAACCCCTCAGGCTAGAAGACATTCAAAAAATGACTGGAGAAGATTTACCTCCTCAAAATAGAATCAACCTTAATGATGGGAGTGGAGTAAAGTCCCTGAGATCTCCTTTCGTTGATGTGACCCAACTCAAAATGAGAAGAAACACAGTGGCTGCAACAGTGGGCTTAAATATCAAAACAATCATGTGTATGGCACAGTGTCAGATGGTGTTTTGTTATGTTATTCATAGGGTCACTATGAGTCAGACCCTACTTGATGGCACCTAACAATAACAAAGCATTCCTATGTAATAGCAACTTGTATTTAGAATGTTAATTAACCTTTCTCTACCCCTGTTTCCTTCTCTATAAAATAGGGATGCTAATAGAACCCAACTGTAGAATTTGTAAGACAGTAGCTGACACTCTGACACATAGTGAGCACACTGCAATGTTAGCTAACACTATGGGTGTTTTTGTGTTGTTGTTGTTGTTGTTGTTGTTGTTGTTGTTGTTGTTGTTGCTTTGTGGTACTAGGGATTGAACCCATGGCCTCATGCTTGCATGCTCTGCAAGTGCTGGACCACTGAGCTGCTCCCTCAGCGCATTTCTTTACTTTTTGAGAGAGGGTCTCTCTAAGTTACGCAGACTTCCTCTGGTCTCGAATTTGTGATCCTTCTGCCTCCACCTCCCAAACTGCTGGGATTACATGCATGCACCACTGCACCCAGCTATACCTATGGGTTTTTGTTGTTGATGACTTTTTTTTTTTTTTTTAGAGTGAGGTCCCACTGTATAGCCCAGGCTGGCGTCAATCTTGCCATCTTCTTGCCTCAGCCTCCCAAATGTCTGGGATTACAAGCATGAACCACTGTACCTGGCAACATGATGCTTTTTTGCCCAACTACTTCATGGCATTCTTTTCTGAGTATAACAACCATGATTGTCTGTTACAAACATCCAGTCAGGGAGAGTGGGCATTGGTGAAGCCCACTACAGCCATGACTTCTCCTTGGTGGTAGGAAGTTGTTGAAGGCTACTGTACTGTGGAAGTCTTATAGCTTGAATTATCATTAAGTGTCACTGGACCGCCAGAGTTCTCTGTGTGAAAACAGTTCCACAAACATGAGTATAAATTTTGGCCTTGGGGACATAGAGTGTTATCAAATTTGTGTATCTTCATGCTCAGTACTTTTATTTTTCATACATTGTCACATCTCAGGGCTATACTGGTGCCATTTCAGGCTACCACCAACTCATGGACCAGTGAAAGGGTGTCGACGTCTACTATTTTAAGGTGAACTACATTTAAACACCTCTCTCCCAAGGGAAGAGAAACACATACATGCACACACACACACACACACACACACACACACACACACACACACAAACACAGGCACACTTGTACTCTTTGGTAAGAGACATTCTTATATTTGGCTTGAAAATATACTATGTATTCATAGGAAATACATTTCTCTAATTATATTTGTCAAAACTTACTGATTCCATTCTATGTATATGATTCACTACATTGTAAGTTTTGTAAATACCCAAGAAAAGATTTTTCTGAGTATAAAGAAAAGTTAATCTTAAGGAAAATATGTGAACAGGAAAAGAAATTAAATTGATATATGTGATTAAAATCATTAAATGAACTTATGCTTCAAAAATACTTGCTTTCCTGTTTTGCAGGAGCTAAGTGGACATTATAGGGCTGGGATTTAGCTCAGTTGGTAGAGCGCTGTGCTGCAGTCTCTGAGGTCCCGAGTTCAATTCCCAGCACCACAAAAATGGGAGAAGGGCCTGGCAATCCACTCCCAAGGCAATCCGGAAACAGTCAGCCATTGAAAACCCTATGAGGGTTGCTATGAGTTGGATACCGACTCGACAGCACCTAACAACAACAATAACAACATCAGAAATCTTTGGGCTGGGATTTAGCTCAGTTGGTAGAGCGCTGTGCTGCAGTCTCTGAGGTCCCGAGTTCAATTCCCAGCACCACAAAAATGGGAGAAAGGCCTGGTAATCCACTCCCAAGGCAATCCCGAAGCACTCAGCCATTGAAAACCCTATGAGGGTCAACTGTGAGTTGGATACTGACTCGACGGCACCTAACAACAACAACAACAAGTGGACATTAGTGTAGTTTGGTGGCCATAGTTTTAAATCTTACCCTTTCCATTTATTACTTTTTGGTTTGTTGTTGTTGTTGTTGTTGTTGTTGTTGTTATGTGCTGTCAAGTCATGTCCGACTCATAGCAACCCCTATAGGGTTCTCAATGGCTGATTGTTTTCGGGATTGCCTTGGGAGTGGGTTTCCAGGTCCTTCTCCCATTTTTGTGGTGCTGAGAATCGAACTTGGGACCTCAGAGACTGCAGAGCGGTGCTCTACCAACTGAGCTAAACCCCAGCCCACTTTTTGGTTTAGGGGAAAATAATAGATATGTATGAGCTTTAATCTCTTCATTCACAGATCAAAAACTATTTTTTCTCACTTAGAGGGTTGTTGTAATTAGTAGGCCATGATCTCCTAAGGGCATATCCCAAAAGGTTAGGCCTTTGGTGTCTTAGTAGCCATTGAATGTGCTCAATGTTCTTTCTTCCTGCCATTACCAGTTTGAGAGTTTTGAGGCCATCTGGATTTACTTCAGGAAAAACCACTGGAAGGAGTTGCTGTTTGGAAAAAAAAATTGGAGAAAAATGGTTGGGTCTAACTTTTCTCTTTTGAGGACTGATAGTGACCAGTACCTCTATGCCCTCTCTGTAATCTTCTGTTCCCATATTTCAAGACACTGTTTAACAGAGTATAGGAGTGATAGTAATGATGAAATTGCAATGCCTGATTATAATAACCATGGGAAGAGCAGCAATGACAGGTTCCTCTCCACCTCATGCTTATTCACATGGGTTAGACTCTTTCAAATGGATAATGAGCTTTACTCTGTGTTTCAAATCTTCCCCTTCTAACTGTGCCTTCTAATCTTGCCACTTGTTCACATTTTGGAGCCAAACATTTCTCCATTTATTCTCTTGTTCCTTTGCCAGACACTTTCTCCTTTTCCTGGTAATTTTCTTTCCGTCTCTCTTCCTTTTTTCTTTCTTCCTTCTTTTTTGCTTAAGTGAGCATTTGTGCCCTCGGGTGCCAATCTTGAGCTGCTACTTCTTTCAAATACCTGAAAACAAGTAAAATAAGCTTCTTTTGCAGAGTAGAAGACTCTTGAGGGGTTTTGTTTGTTTGGGTTTTGTTTGTTTGTTTTTGTTTTTTCCCTAAGAGAAATTCTGAGATTCCCACTCAAATTCCCTCATGGATATATTCTCTGAAAAGACACATTTTTAAAAAATTGCTAGTCAAGGTTCTAATGAGAAGCTTGTGTCTCTTTCTCTTGTTTTATAAATTGATTCAAAATAGAGTTGACCTTTCAATCTCAAGTAATAGCATCAGCAAGAGCATTTTTGGTTATGATTAAGGGCTGATTTAATTTGAAGACAGTAGATGATTAAAATGTAAACTTATTACAGCTACTCACAGTACAAGAAAAAAAAGTACCTTTTTAAGCTTGGGTATGAATATGCCAAATCGATTTGGCAAAGTATCTTAAACAGTATCAAGCGTGATTCTGAATTGTTGTTGTTAGGTACCTTCATGTCAGTAATGGACTCATAGCCACCCTACGTACAACAGGAGAAACACTCTTGTCAGTGCTTCTCTGCTATTCATACAGTTTTCAATGGTGGAATGGTTTTTTGGGAGTGGGTTGCTGGGTCCTTCTTTCAAGCCTACAGTACCTGGTGTTCCCAGGCGGTCTCCCATCCAAGTACTGACCATGCTTGACCCTGCTTAGCTTCTGATGGGATTGGACGCCACAGCTATGGCTGTAGTCCTTTTTGAATTACGGGAGAGTATATCACAGGAAACATGGTTGGGTGACCATTCTAGAGAATGGCTGTAAGTCCCCAATCCTACAGGCAGCTTCAGTCACTTCCTACGTTCTACCTTGGGTGTTGCTTGTCATCAGATGGACAGTTGAAGGAAGCCAGCTGGAGAGCACTTAGGAGTCAGATACAGCATGTTATACATTGGTTCTTTTCAGTGCTAAACAGCATCTCAGGTGTAGAGATGTTTGTTGTTGTTATTCTTAGGTGCCGTAGAGATGTTTAGAAAATATTTATTCATTGGGTGACTGTTTTACAGTGGCCTTAGTAACTTTATTTACCCACTGATCACGCTCTGATGGTTGATTTTCATAAATGGCTTATATTACCGTCCTTGGTCATGAACTTGTAGATTTATCGGCTCTCTGAATGCCTGTGTTTGTGTTCAAAAGTTTTCACTTGTGGACAGTCATCTATCCTAAAATACATATTCTCCGCTGAAAACAAAACAAATTTCCAAGATTCTCATTACATGTAACTAGAGCCTTCTACAATTTCATGAGTGCTTATTTTTAAAGATTTTTTTTGTTGTTATTGTTGTTTGTTTGTACTGGGAGAGTTGACCCCAGGGCCTTACATATGCTAGTCAAGTGCTCTACCACTGAGTCTCAGCTGCCAGAGTCGCTGGGATGACAGGTGTACATCATAGCACCTGACTCACTTTATAGTCTTATTTCCAACTCAGACTTTGAGTTTTAGTCCAAGGAGGGCTAATTGACCATGAATTCCTTCTCCTTAGGATTTCCTTCTTTCTCCTATTGTCAGGCAAAACCACATCAATCATACCTGGTAGGAAGAAAGGAGTTACCTCCAGGAGTGCCTCAGCCTGGGGATGGGCACATTGCTGGTGGGGGTGAACTAGGCCTTTGCATTGGAAAAATAGGTCTGCTGGAGGTCTGGTGGGACAATAATGTCAGGATATAGAGAGACTGGCTTTCCCTAAAAATAATAGAGTGGTAAACTAAAGCAAAGAAGAGTCAAGGTCACATTTATTGAGAGGAATTCCAGTACCTATTATATAGGTAATGATTCCTTGATTTCTTATCTATTTCAGATCTTTGCAACATTTTTCAGGAAGGTATATCAATGGCTTAGTTTTCCTTCTTTTCTTTTCCTTTCACTAATTGTATATCGATGGTATATTTTTAGAAGAAATATCAGAAGAAAATGTAGCACACAGGAGGACAATTTGGGGGATTAGAAAAAAGGGAAAATTTGGGGGATTAGATTTAAGTACAAATATCTTAGTAGATTTATTTACTCTTCTAATTTAAGACTAATACTTAGCATAGGTATTTTTCCTTTTTTCTGTTTTCTCTCATGTTATAATTGCTACTGGTGAGGGGATTTAGCTCATTTAGTAGAGTGCTGCTCTGAAGTCTCTGAAATCCTGAGTTCGATTCCCAGCACCACAAAAACGGGAGAAGGATGGGGCAATCCACTTCTGAGGCAATCCCAAAACAATCAGCCATTGAAAACCCTATGAGGGTCACTATGAGTCTGATATGACTCAACAGCACCTAACAACAACAGTGACATAATCTCTACTATTATATTCTCCTTCTAAAAACTTTCTAAACTCTTTTGGAAGTCCAAATTAAGAGAAAGACTTCAAGGAATATAGTGTGAGGATTTGTTTATTTTTCAATTTTGCTTCTTTAATTTCAAAGTAATTATGTTTCAGCTTCAAACTTACTAGAGGGCTATTTCAGAATTACTTTACCTGGGAAGGTAAATAAAATGACAAACGAATGGCTACTCTTTTCCTTCTGGCCTGATCTCTTCTCCTAGTACCCATGATTCAGGTCACTAGACGACTTTCTGCTCTCATGTATTGGCGCTTAAGTTAACTAGCATATCTCCTAGAGAGGCTGGGCAACAGAAGAACAGGCAAGATAGCAAGACATGTGGCTACCAGACCCACTTCTCATTTTAATTTCTTGTCTCAGCTTGGGTAAGTCACCTTACATTTGTGAACTTTAATTTCTTCATGCACAACAGGAGAAAGTGAGCAGAAATGAGTCACAGAGGTGAAGCAGGTGATATAAGTATATTATTAGGATGGAGATAAGACCATTGACAGTGGTGAGGCTTGTGAAAAACTGCAGTTTTCCCACTTATTCAGAATAGGTTTCCAAAGTATCTTTAATTCTATATACATAAAACCAAGCATGTCTGGAGGCTAATTCAAAAGGCCATCCATTTTTAACACATGCAATGAGTCATCTCTAAATTCCTGTCTGGTTTTAAAGTACTGTATTATTTATAACCTATGTGGGTCTGCTTAGTGACAGGACAAAGGGCCCCTCCGTGACCATGCTCCAAGGTCGCAGATAATGGAGACCTGGGATGCCACTCAAAAGGTGGAGCATTTATGAGATTCCCAACCTCCCAAACTTAGTTCCCCCTCCCCTTGCAAGAAAACATGTCACCCCAATGGTAAGAGAAAGGCCTTGCCAATCCTATATAAGACTCAACCTCAAGTAATTTGATTGCAGCAGTACCCATTTCCTTTCCCACACTGCTGTCCGGGTGGCCCCCCTTTTCTTATCTCCCCTTTACTTGCCCCTAAAAAACATGTTCCCCGATAGGTCACAGGATTCCTTTGTGTCTGTGTCCCCTTGCCTCCAAGATTTTCCTGTCACTCAGGTTGCCATAACAAAATACCACAGACTATTAGCTTACACAACAGAAATTTATTTTCTCACAGCTTTGGAGGCTGGAAATTAGAGGTCCAGGTCCCAGCATGGTTGAGTTCTTGATGAGGCCCATCTTTGTGGTTTGCAGATGGATATCCTTCTCACGGTGTCATCACGTGGCCTTTCCTAAGTACATGGAGAGAAAGATCCTCCTCTTATAAGGCCACTAATGCCATCATGAGGTCTTTACCATCATGACCTGTTGTTGTTAGGTGCCATCGAATCCTGTCTGACTCATAACGACCCTACCTACAACAGGCGAAACAATATTGTTAGTGCATCTCTGCTATTCATAGGGTTTTCAATGGCTGGTTGTTTTCTGGGAATGAGATGTCACATCCTTCTCCCAAGCCCACAGCACCTAGTGTTCCCAGGCGGTCTCCCATCTAAGTACTAACCATGCCTAACACTGCTTAGCTTCTGCGATCTGATGAGATGTGATGCCACAGTGGTATGGCTGCAGTCATCACAAAGAATAGAATTAGCTAAATTAATTCAGGATTTTTTTTCCAACTATCTTACATTGGATTTTTTTTTTTTTTTTTTTTGGTAAAGATCACAGATCAACTCATTTTATTTCAAACTAAGTCATCCTTTTAGTAGCATCATATTCAAAGGCCTCGGGCTACTTTCTAGACATTTATATTGTACTATATAATGTACAATATAATGTATTTTCTAGACATTTATATTGTACTAATTTAGAAAATTAGAACTGGAGATTATAGAACTCAGATAATTTTACTGTTAAAAAATAGATATGGTCTAGGTTTCCAGTTTGGAAAATAATTTTAAAAGGAAAATGATTTTTCATCTTGATCCCTGAGGTAGAAAACTGCATGTTGAGTATTAGCTTGATCTTGATTCATAAATTCGTAGCTATGAACAATGAAGTAATAAATAATGAAAATGGATTCATTATGTTAGTTACATTTGGAATCCTGACTACAAAAAGATTGCCAGCACAAAATTTTCAGAATCTTCAATCATATTTAAGTAAGACAGTCTTTCTACTTGGATTTTCTTAGACTCAGGTCTCATTTTCATATCACCTGTTAAGTCTTCTTGGTTTCTTTTGCACTAGTTTAACTTTTTCAAGTAAACAAAGTGCTAAAACATTAGAATGTTAACAGTTCCTGAAATACATTAAAGAATCTTTTTGTCATTTTTATACCCAGGCTACCAACTGTTTTGTTTTTGTTTTTTTCTAATAGCCAGTGGCAATATTGTATATTTGCATCCCTTTTCCTCACAAGGTTATAAGTTCTGGAAGGAAGCAGATACTTCACAGCCACTAATGAGTTTATCTTGGCTGAGAATGAAATGAGATTATTTTGGCTTGGGTACTTTCATTGCTGTCAGCAGTCTTTCATATTGATTTCTGGCATTATTTGCATTAGCTGGCAGCAGTGTAGAAGACTAGAGATGCCCACAATAGCAGAATTCGTGCTTCCTGCTTTGAATTTGCTCTGGACCATCTCTTTGTGCATGGTGAATCAAAAAGATGCAGAAATTAATGTTATTATCTTAGAACTGGAGAAAAGGGGTCATGAGAAGGAAATCAGAGGTGAGGTGATTTCTAAATCAGGAATCTTTGGGGTTTTTGTCCTGAAAAGGATAGAATGGTTATAAATAAAGAAAGTGAGCCCAGAGCTGCTTTCACCTTTGCACACAGCTCAGCATCAATTACTGTCTTTTGCAGACCCTGGTGTTTCTAGCTAGTTCATGCTTCATTATGAGCGGATTGCCATTGCATTCCATCCTCATCATTCTGATCTCTGTTATCAACCGTTTCCTTGCAACCTGTTCTAATTTCTTTTTCTGGAAGTTAAAAATAAATTACATCAGCTATCTAGCCAACCTTCTCCTCAACCACCCACTTCTGTCTTCAGAAGCCAAGAACTGAGTTTCTTCTGTAAGATTTTGCTTTGTAATGCTTAATGGAGCACCTGGCACACAGTCAGCCATTAATAAATGAAATAGATGAATAGCTATCCCTGTTATTGTTTTTAAAAAAAAGTGAAAGAAAAAAATTCTGCCAGTTTTCAATGTGCCATTTTTGTTGGAAAAGATAAGAAATAAATATGGGTAGTACCTGGAGAACTGAAACATGAACTTATACTCTATTACATTATATTGGAAAAAGGAGGCAAATTGGAAAGGCTTTTCCTATAAAGAAATGTTTATAGTATGTGTTATATTGTGTGTTTGATTTGATATGCTATTTTATATGCTTGTGAAAGTATCTTAAAGATGCCAGGGTTTTGTTTTGTTTTTTCAGTATTTGGTGGTTGAACCCAGTGTCTCACTCATGCTAGGCAAGTGCTCTAACCACCAAGCTGCACCCTCAGCGCTTTCTCAATTTTTCTTTTTTTTAATTTTGAAACAGAGTCTTGCTAAGTTGTGGAAGCTGCCTCTGGACTTGAACTTGTGATCCTCCTGCCTTAGCCTCCCAAGTTGCTGGTATTACAAGCATGTGCCATGGCTATAGGCAAGAAGTTACATTTTGAACTGTTCTATTTGTTCTCTCGTTCATTTTAATTTTAGTTATATTTTTATCAAATATATATACACCTATAATTTGAAGGGACTAATAGTTATATAGTTGGTAGAGCGCTGCACTGCAGTCTCTGAGGTCCTGAGTTCAATTCCCAGCACTGCAAAAATGGGAAAAGGACCTGGCAATCCACTCCCAAGGCAATCCTGAAACAGTCAGCCATTGAAAACCCTGTGAGGGTTGCTATGAGTTGGATACCGACTCAACAGCACCTAACAACAACAACAACAATAGTTGTATAATAAGAATGAAAAATTTAAGTATTTCTATGATTTTTACCTTTTTTCCCTCTTCACTGTCAACTACTTTCAATTATTTTAACTGATTTAACTGTTAAAATTTTATTGCCATTTCAAAATATCTGAGAGAAACAATTTAAAAGGAGAGAGGTTTATTTTAGCTCATGGTTTCAGAGGTTTCAGTTCATGGTTGGCTGTCTCCATTGCTTTCAAGACAGTGATGAGGCATAGCATTGTGGCAAAAGGGCATGGTAGAACAGAGCTGCTCACCTGAGCACAGCCAGGAAGCAGAGAGAGCTACAGAGAGGGACAGGGAGAGAGATATCCTTCAACACCACAGCCCCAGTGACCTACCTCTGCCAACCAGGCCACACATCCTAAAATCTCACTCAGTTATGAATTTATTCATTAATCTACTAATGTTGTTAGAACGCTTATAATCCAATCACCTCTCAATAGCTCCACCAGCTAGGGGTCAGTCCTTCAATGCAGATAACTCTGATTATGTTGTTTTGGAAACTGTATTTCCCAAAAATATGTTTGTTTTGTGGCATTTTTTAGTAATTTTTTAGTTAGTGCACAACTTCATGAGTTTCATTATGACATTTCTATACATGCATTATTACTGTACATTGCTCAGGTTTACCAGCCCCATTACTCTGTTTTGTGATTTCTTAAAGTTTCCAATGTAAGCAATCTGTTGCCGTCCCACTATGAATTGTTGTTATCAGGTTCTATCCAGTCATGTCGGACTCATAGCAACCCTCATAGGGTTTTCAATGGCTGATTGTTTCAGGATTGCCTTGAGAGTGGATTGCCATATATTTCTCTCATTTTTGCGATACTGGGAATTGAACTCAGGACCTTAGAGACTGCAAAGTGGGGCTCTACCAACTGAGATAAATCCCAGCACTCCCACTATGAATAATAAGGATTTAGCTCTCTTCTTTCACCTTGCCCTCACTATGCATGTACATTTTTTATCTTCCTTCAAAATTATTATATAACTTCTATAGATCACTGTATTTAGTGACTCATTATTAAGACTATATAAATTTTAAAGCATTATTGTATGTAAGCAAAAAATGATAATTTTTCCATGTAATGTTTTATTGTCTCTGGATTTATTAATATTCTGGACTTTTTTACTCTTCACTTTGTTTGTCATGTTTTTTTAACCCCCTACCCTTGCCAAAGGAACCCTAAATTCTCCAGAGGTTGAGGAAGTATGTTTCCAAGATAATCATATCTATTAGTTTCATATTTTTGAAAAACTGCCATGGATTACTCCAGCTTATTCAGTGTGGACTTACTCCCTATATCCAGTTCATATTTATTATCCTGGGATCTCCCTTTTTATTCTATCACCTGCTTTTTCTTGTTTTGTTTCCCCTTATTTTTATGAAGGTCTTCCTTCTGCAGTTCCTTAGAAAGGATGCAAAAGGAAA
Source organism: Pedetes capensis (assembly GCA_007922755.1). Classification (NCBI taxonomy): domain Eukaryota; kingdom Metazoa; phylum Chordata; class Mammalia; order Rodentia; family Pedetidae; genus Pedetes; species Pedetes capensis. The sequence continues at coordinate 22,937 of VMDO01002723.1, read as the reverse complement.
TATTTTACATATAATTGAAAATGTTTCCATTCTGTTCTCACACTTAAATGATAATATGATGAAACATGAAATTCTAAGTTGGAACATAATTTTTCTTTTGGCAGGTATTTTCCTTCTGGATATCAGTAGAGCTAATAAATCAGAAAGTGTTAGCTATTTGTCTAATTTGTTCTGAAATCATATTAAGATATGTTTCCATGTGTGTATATTAATTGTAATGACTAGGCAGTTGGTATCTCTTTTAATTTATAAGTATATATTCTTGAAATTTTCTTGAATTATTTTTTAATGATTTGCCTCCCTCCTATTTTATTTTCAAGAAAAAGAACTCCTATAGTCCAGTTGTTCTGCATCCTAGATGGGTTTTCCTTTTCTTGTTTTTGCTATTTTCCTCTATTATTTTTACTGAATTTTTGAAAGATTTCCTCAACTTAACTTTACAAATGCACTGAGTTACTCTTTTAATTTTTATTTTGTTTCAATTTCTAAAAGATCTTTACTTAGTACTTTTTGCAGTATTCATTATTGATTTCTTGTTTTTAAAAATATGCAAGCAGAAGGGGGACTATGAGGAAGAAGGGGACAAACAGGAGAGCGGTGGGGGACATGAGCGTGTAACGGGGAGGTGAACATGAGTAATGTGCAATGCTCTGCATGTATGGACATGTCACAAGGAAACGCATTCATCTGTGCATTAATTAAAACAACTAATTACTAATAAAAAGGGGAAAATATAATAATTTTAGTGATTATCTTTTCATTTTCCAAGTTTTCTCACACTTATAATATTTTTATTTGTGACAGCTTGTTTTGATGTCAAATATTGTCTTCAAATGTCTGGTAATATTTGAGTTTCTGCTTCTTTTTATCAATGAAGTGAAAAAGTTGAATTAAATAAGCTTGACTGCCCATTCTACATTAAAAGTAGGGTCATCTGGCTGGGGTATATGAAAAGTTCAGGAATTTTTCATAACAACATGAAATTTTTCATGTCTTTCCCCTTTATACTGCTTAGAAATCCCAGGGAAGACTTTTAAATTGGTGGATTGGCTAGGGGAGACCTGATCATTAGGGTTCTGGTAGCTAAGGTAGGGAAGAAGGTGGGTTGTCTTGCCATTCCCATGACCATGGTCAAGTAATCCTCTCAACTATGCCTTTGGCTCCAGTCCAGTGAGCCTTTGTTTTGCTTTTTTAACCTTCAGTCTTGCAGCTATAAAGGGGAAGGTCAATATTCTAGCTTCATGGCAAACAAGAGACACAGAGAACGTGAGTAAGTGAGCTGAGGCTCTAACTGCTTTGTAAACGTGGGTATTTTTGAATATTTAAAACTCTTTGATTCTCTCTGTATAATACCACTTCCAGAGATTCTGTGATATAATTCAGATTAATCATACACTTTTGCTGTTTCCATGTTAGCATGCCTGAAGCCATACCACTTCGGCATCCAATCCTATCAGATCTCAGAAGCTAAGCAGAATCAAACCTGGTTAGTACTTAGGAGACCGCCTGGGAATACCAGGTGCTATAGGCTCAGGAGAAGGACCTGGCAACTCACTCCCAAAAAAGAATAAGCCATTGAAAACCCCATAAATAGCAGAGAAGCACTAACAATACTGTTTCACCTGTCGTACATAGGGTTGCTATGAGTTGGATACCAACTTGATGGCACCTAACAATAAAAAGTTAATTTAATATTTTCTTTGGTTTGTTCAATTCTTCTAAAATCATTCTGTTCTTTTTCATGTTCTTTGTCCTTAATGTGTTAAAACTCAGAAAATTTTAGTGGAGCGTTAGAAGGGAGTGGAATTATATTCAAGTTTCCACTCTGCCATTTACCTGGAAGGCCAACTCATATAAATTTGTTATATAAAATGCCTTCTTACTTAAGTATGAACATTTAAAACCAAAATTGTAGAATGCTTTGTTTTGTGTTAACTGTGTCATTAAGTAAAATAAAAATAAAATAATAATTTATAAATGCTTGGTTTAGTACCATCTGGCTATGTAAATCTTGAAAGTTCTCAATAACTACATGAATTATACCACTATACAAGATTGTTCTGTACATGCTGGTAACTATAGTGTGTTCCTGAAGTATTATAGCTGGGAGGGACCCAGAATGGCATGATCCTGCCTCTTGATTTTTTATACAAGTTTCAAGGTGTGTAGCCCAGAGGTCTGAAAGTTGTTACAGGTAAAGCCCAAGTCAGACTTGCATCCTGACCAACTATGTTGCCTCCTCAGGATGAACTGAGGTTTTGGTCATGACGTGAAACTCTGTGGCAGGAAAGTATGGTCTACTTTGGTGTTAGGAAGACTTGAGCAAATGTGTAAAAAGAAGGTATTTACTGGAAGATCTGGTTACTGGACTAATCACTCTTTATGATTTAAATCATGCAGATGGCCAGTACTACCTCAAAGTAGTAAGACATATGAATAACATATAGTTAGGTTTAATCATTTTCGAAATTTAAAGGTAAAGACACAAGAAATTCTTGAGTTAAAGAACTTAAACCAGGCACAGTGGCTCATGCTTGTGATTCCAGTGGCTCAAGTGGCTGAGAAAGGAGGATCAGAAGTTCAAGGCCAGAGGCAGCCTGTATAACTTAGTGAGAACTTGTCTCAAAATCAAAAAATAAAAAATTAAAATTGAAAATGGCTGGAGATGCAGTCAGTGTTGAAGCACTTGCAAAGTATTTGCAAAGCCCTGGGTTCAACCCCCATGGATGCGAAACACAAATAAATAAAAATAAAAAACTTATAACTGATGAGACATTTGAAGGCCGTTTTACTTTAGCCAATTTTAGCAGATAAAAATTACACACAAGAAATTTCAGGTCATTTTTTTTTCAATTTTGAAATATACATCACTTTAAGCAAATTCAATTTCGTGTAAGTAAAACATTGGTTGTTTACATTGAAAAATGAGTCTGAAGTTAAATACCATTGTTTTGGATGGAAAGCCCTTCAGTAGCAGACTTTCCTATTGCATTAAAATAGATTTATTTCCTTCTTGTTTCTTATATATAATTTCTCAGGAATCCATCTCCACATTATATGAAATGAGTTGTTCTTTAGTAAAAAGTACTGTGTGAGACCAAAATTATATGACTTGTGAACATGTGTGTGTGTGTGTGTGTGTGTGTGTGTGTGTATTACATGAGGACTACTATATGGTCCTCTGAATCCACCTTTACTCAGACTTCTATTGTAGGATTTTATTAAGTTGAGAACAGAATTGAAGTATAACAAATTTGTTTTCCATAAAGAATATAGAAAATGCATGGTCTCCAGAGGGACCAAAAGAGGATATGAAGATGAGTGAACATAATTTCAACAGCATTTTGGAAGGGTCTATGTAGGCAAAGATTAAACAGAAGGAAAACAAATGCCTTCTTGATACGGTGTCAGCTTTTTATATAACAGACAATATGTTATAATGATGCTGATAATGATTACATGTAAAGCATGAGCATTCATAGGGATCTACAAAGATCATTTCTAGAAAAAGGAACATTTTTATCCAATAGGAAATATGTTCTAGTGCAGGGGTTCCCTATCCCTCGGCCACAGACCTCTACTGGTCCATGGCCTGTTAGGGAACAGACTACACAGCAAGAGGTGAGAGTCAGGTGAGCCACTGAAGTTTCTTCTGTATTTATAGCCACTCCCCATCACTTGGATCATCCTGAAACCATTCCCAGCCCCAGTCCATGAAAAAATTTCCTTTCATGAAACTGGTCTCTAGTACCAAAAAGGTTGGAAACTGCTATTCTACTGTACAGTACGATAACCCTGGTTGACAACAATAGTTGAATATTTCAAAATAGTTTGTAGAGAGGTTTTGAATCTTCTCAACACAAAGAAGTGATGTATGTCTGAGGTGATAGATATACCAATTACCGTCATCTGATCATTACACTTTGTAAACATGTTGAAATGTCCCACTGTACCCCTACACATATGTACAATTACTATGTATCAATGAAAAATAAAAATTAGTTAAAATAGGAAAAGTAAATTTTCCTATGATATAATTTAAGTAGTCAGATCCTTAAGAAATATACTCTGGTGAGTGGGGAAAATAAATGTGGATAGTCTGTTGGTTTACTATTTCTCTATAGCAATGATACAATTAATATCCTGGATCTTTGCAATTGTTATTCAATAGCAAACACCAAATTATTTGTAAATTCGAGTTTCACATCTCATTTGTTACTTAGTTACTGTTAGTAGAATGATTATATAATGCAGAGTTTGGCTTCTTGATAAATGATCCAGTATTCATTATTCAGATAGCTAACTTCATGGCAGATATAGTCAGAATTTCAGTTGCACATAGGCTTTAACAGATTGTTACTTTTCATACTACAAAAATAAGCACATTTAAAAAACTCTATCATTCTTCACTGCAGTGATTTTGTCCAACTCTTCCCTGTGCCTTTATGTGAAGTGCAGCAGGTCACTAAAGGACATTCATCTGTCAACTCAAGAGCAACTGTTATAAGCTGCCCAGCCCATTTTTTCTCTTGATTTGGTAGTTGCACAACAGCTGTTTGCAATGATACAGGTGAAACTTATATAAATACTGCCATACTCCTTCCAAAATGGAATAAATCACTTCCACATGCAGTGTATGAATTAGCATATTTATTCTTTCCTACCTGACAAATATATATTTCCCTTGTACATGTACATAAAATAGGAATTTGAGGAGCATAAAGCTTCTGGCATATTGCATAGTTATAGGCAATAGCCTGTAGAATCAAGTGTGCATGACTTTTTCCCATATATATAAAAGAAATGCCAAAAACTTTCATACTATTTGAATTGAGGACTTCATTCAGCATAAGGTGCAGAATTTAGATGTGGAAGGTATTGCTAAAGGAATCTGATGTCTTTTTAATGGCTGTGAGAAGAATGACTTGGAGATACCAGAAAGCATCTCATTATTAGTTGACTCCTCTAATGAGGCCGTGATTTAGAAAGAAGAAAACTTGCATTTATAGAGAGTTAGATGATTTCTTTTTCTTTTCTTTTTTCCCCCCAGTAATTGGAAGTTGAACCAAGACCCTCATGCATACTAGGCAAGTACTATGCCAGTGAGCTGCACCCTTAAAACCACCACTTTTATCTTTTATTTTGAGATGAGTTCTTCCTAATGTACACAGCTGTCTCTGTCCTCCAACTTGGCCATCCTTCTGCCTCAGCCTCCAGAGTCACTGGGATTATAGGTGTGTGAGACAGTGACTAGCTCAAGTAGATGATTTCTTACCAGCCAAATTTTTATAACATGGTAAGAAATTAACTGTAACTACCACCTAATTCTTAGTTATTATGAAAATATTCAAATGCAATTGATTCATAGATATTTAAATATTTATTGATTTTTCCATGCATGGTAAAAGTTGGATATCCCATGTAGCTTATGAGCACTCTTAGGGCAGAAATTCTGTTTATGTTACTGTCATAGTCAATAGATTGTATCCTCCAAATAGTATTCTTCAGAGTTTTAATTTGGTAAAATGACATCACAGTCTAGGTGTATGTCTTTTTTTTCATTATTGTAAAGCAAATTTTAAAAATAAAACTTTACAGATTATAAGTGTGTGAAAAGAACTACATTATGCTGGGCATGATAGTGCACATCTATATTCCCAGATCTTGGGAGGTTGGCGTGGGACAACAGTGACCTTGAGGCCAACCTGGCTACATAGTGAGTTCCAGGCTAGCCCCTACCTGAAACAATCAACAGTAAACAACAACAACAACAAAACCCTACATTAATGACAAAAATATTACTTCCTTACTTATGGGCACATGTTGATGATAAAAGTTAATATAAATGGTTTTGAGTGAAAGATTGGGGAGACTAATGTTTGCTAACTAGTAAATGCTGTAATTCCCAAGGTTTCTAGAAATGCAGTATGAAATCAATATGATTTGGTGACATAGTATCGAGCCTTTTTCCTGAAATTATTTAAGAGTCAAAAATTTTAAATTAGGAATTGTATAACAGATCTGTTGCAATAAATCTGCTATACAAGTAAAATAAAATTCACTTCTTCAAATATACAGTTTGGTAGGTTTTAGTATATTTCTGGAATTATGCAACTGTCACTAATATCTATCTTTCACTTTCCTTACCCCCAGAGAAACACCAGCCTCATTGGCAGTCATCCCCCCTTTGAACTATTTTTAATAGACTAAAAGTCAACTGAGATAAATGGAGCTATCTTAAGGTATGCCTGCAGCCGTAGCACTGTGTTGTCCCATCCTGTCACATCTTGGAAGCTAAGCAGGATCAGGCCTGGTGGGTACTTAAATGGAAGACCACCTGGGAACACCAAGTGCCGTAGTCTTGAGAGAAGGACCTGGCAACCCACTCCCAAAAGACAATCAGCCATTGCAAACCCTATAAATAGCAGAGAAATACTATCAATTGTGTTTCACCTGTTATACATAGGGTCTCTATGAGTCATACACTGACTTGAAGGCACCTAACAACAACAACCTTAAGGTATAAAACCAGCAAGTCACTCATGTTTTTTAAAAACTCTTACTTGCAATGATTATTCCTTCATATTCAATGCCATATCCTAATTTAGAATGATTGCTGCCAAATGTGATTTTTATGTGTTTATAATGGTTTTATTTAGTACAGGCTTCAATATTTCTCTGTAAGGACTCAAAGAGGCAATCTAAATGTAAGGAGTGACTAATGAACTTCTTTAATGAAACGACTTTTGTTTCTGTGCAAATGTGTATTTATTTGGTATAGTTTAGTGAAGGAGAAGTATAGGATGCTTGTGCTCTTGTTAATGAGCAAGCTACTTTTGAACTTATATGTTTTAATTGTTTCATTGGGGCTGATAGAGGTTATTAGGGTTTAGGACCACTTATTGTCTTATAAACATCATCTTTAAGCTACATTTTGCCCTAAAGAAGGACAGTTTTTGTTTTTTCCTTGCTTTGACTTAGAATTCTCCAGTTATTCATCTACTCTAGTTCTTCTTACTATTTGCCCATTAGCTCATAAATTCCTGACTTGACTAAGAAGTTAAGCTTGATTTCTGGTCATTCCCCAAAGCCCAGGGTTGGTGCTGATGACTTTTGTCCTGAAATAGCTGGGTAACTTGACCACAGTTCCAATGTTCTCTTCTGGAATTCCAAAACCTTCTTAGTCCATCCTCTGTGAACTGCACATATGTCATCTAGTCTTTACATCAAATTTATGAGCTGTTTCTAATTTTATTTTGTTCTCTTCTTTCCTGGAGTGTTTGTTTTTGTTTGTATTTTTCAGTGAGAGGTCAAATAGCTTGAAGCCAAGTAACCTAGCAGTATGCATTTCTTTGGTTAGCTGGGAACACCGAGGCCTCCAGGGCTCAACAAATGCCTTAGAATAAAGCAAATGGCCACTTTTCAGCTGTACATTTTCTAATCTTGTACTAGAACCTAAGCAAAATGCTTTAGGTTACCTAGGGAGTAAGTATGCTTTATTAGCTTACTAAGCATTTCTTATTTACCTGAAAATTCTTCTTTTCTGAGAGGGCAACAATAATTGGGAATATGTTTCCAACATGTAAAATGAGTTGTATTTTTCCATAAGCAAGCTTATAATTGGGCTCCTGAAGCCACGCAGCTTCACATATGGTACTTATGAGTCAATTAAAGCACCCTAACAAGCAATTACAGGTTTATTGTTTAATTCAATTTCCACAACTCATGCTGTTCCCATTCAAGAGCTGCATATATGTCAGTCAGCATGTAATCATAATCACATACCTTTTTGAAGAATGGGGCCTTCACATGCTGTGTTCCCACACATTGTGCACTGTACAGAGAGAGATTAAATGCAACAGGGAAACGAAAGCACTTGGGGTATGCCAAGAACTGGCTGGGACTTCCAAATTGAATTATTTGGATAATAGGAAGTAAATAATGCTTTCTCTACTACTGACAGTTATCACAGGGAATTTCTGGACAGCTTCTGAGTGTACTAGAGTATGTGGGCATTGACTAGTTCAGCTCAAGTGATAGGAGTCCCAAGGAGAAGGATTGGGGAATGATTTTGAATGGAGAAGTTGGTTTGGTGAGGCCAGGGTGACCTCAGTCTCTATGCCATGGAAATGTTGGTACTAGGGAGTTACCTTTCCTGTTCCTCCTTATACTACTAGGGCTCCTGCCATGCCAGAAACCAGCACTAACTATCTGGGAAGAGGATTGGAGCAGTCTTCCCGCTTCCATGCAGCCCAAGTAACTAGGCACAGATAAGTCACAATGGCCCTGTTGCAATGGCCTGTTGCATGCCAGTGACTGTACTGATGTGCATCCTATCCCTGGCCAGCTGTTGTCTCTTGAGCATGAGGTGGAATGTGGGAGTGTCTTGGGCTGCTGTCACTTCCTGGAGTTGGACAGTTTAGGGAATGTCTCCCTTGGAGGATCCACAAGACATATTTCCTGGGAAACAGAATAGAGTCAGCCTTGTGTTTCCAGGACATAGAATTTTCATTCCATCTAGCTGTTCTTGCTTCATTTTCAATACCAATATTCCTCTAAGGAGATTTTTCCCTTTGTTTATTTATAAGACAATAATTGAACCATGAGAGTTGGATGGAGGAAGATTTGCATCTTCCATAATTCAGACTGACCCAAATATTGGCATTTGTCATTAGAACACACTTTTGTTTAATGTAGATATGCATTCTTAATTATGTTTAGTTTAGAATAAGAAATAAGTCAGTTTGTTTTCCTTAAGGAACCCTCATCACGGTGTGTAGAGAATGGTTCTTAGAGGAAGGCTAGGTGGAAAAGGGAAACCCTGTAGAGTGATTGAAAAACCAAAGAGTTAACACACACCAAAAACTAACTTGTGAAAGCAGGAAATGGGGAAGGCATGGTAAACGTGAGTGTCAACTCTGCCTTTCTTTCTAGTACTGCAACTAGGTGATGTTGGCCTGACTCTTATTCTAATGGGTGAGGTAATGCCCTGTGTGGTATGCAAAATAATAGCCCCCAAGATGTCCAAATCCTCATCCTGAGAACCAGTGATTATCTTAGTTTCCATGGTGAAAGGGTTTTTATAGATTCAAGTAAATTAAGACTTTTGAGATGAGTTTATGATGGATTATTCAGATAGATCCATTGTGATCACAAAGGTCCTTTATGAGAGGGTGCACAAAGTGATGTTATGATGGAAGCCAAGGGAAAGAGAGAGAGAGATGAAGATGTTACACTGCTGAATTTGAAGATGGAGGAAGGGGCTGTAAAGTGGGGAGGTAGGCAGCTTCTGGAAGCTGGACAGGGCAAGGTGTTGAATTCTCCACAGGGAACCCTACCCCAGGAGAAAGCAGCCCTGCTACTACCTTGGCTTTAGCCTAGCAAAGCTGCTTTTGGAATTTTGACCCTTAGAACTGTAAGAGAATAAAATGCAGTTATCTTCATCCACTTATTTTGTGGCCCATTTGTTATAGCAGCAATAAGGAACTTTTACATCCTGGAAACAAATTAGCATTTTTAAAGTCACATGATGCTTTCCTTTTAATTAAGGACCAGTGGTGTTGAGCTGTCCGGGAGAGCAGCTAAGTGCTTCATCATTTGATACCTCACTTCTCCCGCGAGACATTGTGGCTCAATAACCCCTGCCTGCTGCTCCATGGTGGTCTTCAAAGACTTCACCTAAAATTTTAGCAGAATTCTAATGTGCCTCAGTCACTAATTAGAGAAATATCAGTATTTCTCTGCCAGGCACAGGCCCAGCTCTCCTGCGACTCAGCGTGTAGGGGTGAAGCATGTAAAAGAGAGGCTTCATATTTCTAAAATCCTTCTTAATTTATATCCTCAACTCAGTCACATTTCTCTCTCTGTATCCTGGCTGCCATTATGACTTCAGGGAAAGAGACAAGATAAATGCCACTTCAGGAGGAAGAGTGATGTATTATCGGGGAGATCTCCATCTTCCTCAGACAATAAGGAGGAAAATCTCTCCTTTTCCTGCCAGGGTGAGTGATAAGGAGGTAAAGGGAGTAGACTGAGGAAGAAAGAGGAAGCAGAGGAAAAGCAATGTGGGTCATAGCTTTCCCTGAGTCGGGACTGATGCGTTAGTGGTGGAGTTTGGCTAAGGAAAAGAGAGCTGCAGGGTTTCTGCTCAGTGTCCTGTCTAGAACTCTGGGTTGCAATGCCCTGATGGGGCCCCACCCTCCAGCTTGCAGAGGCCCCATCAGAGGACAGTTATAACCTGGGATGACTAGGCATGAGAAGGATCCAAACACCTGCCCGGTGCTCCTGAGCTTCCCAGTTCGCACAGTGTCCAAGAGTCCCCAGGCTCTGCCTGAGAAGAGGCTGGTAGCTGGTATGGTTGGCTGGCTTCACCAAAGAGCCTATCCCATGCTTCCCTGACCATATATCACATGACCCCAGCAAGATGTGCCCCATCAGAGGGCACTGGGGCCAGGTGAGACCCCTTAAGGTCATCTGGAGGACAAAGCTCTTCAACCATGCTGCAAGGAAATTGGTCATGAGACCTTCAACCTGAGGGATGTCACAGTGGATCGCAGTGGGGCAAGATGTACCAGGTACACAGGAGCCCCTCTCATTATGGATGGTGACAGAGACCCAGGGAGCTTCTGAAGGACCCTCATGGAGACCTGAGGCCTTCACTGGCTGTTATAGACACCCAGATACCATCTTGAGAGGAGAGAAGTGGAAGTGGCAGGAAGAGAGAGATGTTCCATTTGCCTGAAAAGAACTATTTTAAATAAGGAAGGGAGCAACATGGTCAGAAGTGATGTAGTGTTACCTGACATGTTTACCTTTCCTGATTACGTCATAGGAAGGAAGTTCTTCATGAAGATTATATCAGGCCATGATTAACTAGTAACAGTGGAGTGCCCTTCTTCACTAGTTAGGCACAGCCAGAGTGCTCTGGCCTGGTTTCCAAGCCTGAGAGGTCTGCTAGGGCTGTGTTTCTTCCCATGGGAGCCATAGCAGAGCCCATGCTTCTCTACCTGGCTCTTTATCTAAACTCTGCCCAGGACTTAGGATCCTGGAATCCCCATCCAGGTGACCCAAGCCAGCCTTAGGGGTTTGCAGGGTTATCTCCCTGAATTTGACCTCTGAGGAAAACTTGCATTCCTGCACCCATACCCTCACCTGGAAGTGGACAAGGGGTGGCGAGATTGTGAATCAAGCATTAGGGATTTGGCTGCACAGCCACTCATATGGGCAAGAAGGTCCCTTTTGGGACAGAATTCAGCTGTGGTTGAGAGGCAGAGGGTCAGACCTGAGACCCTTTCCTGCTTCATCCAGCCTGAAATTCCATGTGATCCCCACATTCTTCATTGGAACCTGACTTTCCAAGTCATTAGGGAGACCTATTGGTTAAAGTAGGAGGATATTGTTGCTGTTACATGCTGTTGAGGCAGGTCTGACTCACAGTGACCCTATGTACAACAGAACAAAACACTCTCTGACACTGCCATGCCTGGCACTGTGTCAGGGCTTCTCTGTTATTCACAGGGTTTTTGATGGCTGATTTTTTGGGAATGTGTTACTAGGTCTTTCTCCCAAGGTAGGAGGATAGAACCAAGTTATTACAAAATTTTACACTTTAAGTTATAGTTTTTAGCTCTTTGGACTTGTAGTGTGACCACCTCTTATATTCTAACCCAGGTTCTCACACATACAAGCCAACTGGCATAGTCATTATGTTAGCAACCTCACTATACAGATACGAGAGATATAAGTAGCAGTGGTATAAGTCTTATCAAAGGGAAAATAAAGTATCAGTTGAAGTGGGCAGCAAGTAAAGACAGCCAGCTCAGCATATCATTTGTTTCTCTGCACAGGAGTCATGTGATCTAAGTCCCTGGCCCAGCCCGGCTGTTTTCAGCAAACACATCCTAATCATTGTTGGCTCCTTGTTTCTTCCTAAGGCTCTGCTGAATGCCCAATTCCTAAAGCCCTGGTGTTGCAACCTTGAGGCCCCCTGAGTGTTGTTTATTCTGCACTCCATGTTTCTTCCATCTTTGTCACCTGGGCCACTAGCAAAAGGCCTGACATGCAGAACACACTACGGGGTTTACAGAGCTGCCTAGCTCCTGGATGTGTGTGTAAGTTGAGCCCTTCACCTGAACCTAAGTGGCCCACTTTTGTAGGACAGCAACTTTTACAAAGAAAGCCCTTCTGGTTTTCTAGTATGTCACTCCCACTTCCTAGAAACCAGGACATCTCGAACGAAATTCTTTCTACCCTTTTTCTTTCAGCAATTACAGTTGAACTATGGTCAGAACCAACTTCAGGAAAGTAATTTGAGTGTCCTTGGTGAGGGTGAAGAGAGTGGATAGATCTGAAGTAGCAGGGTCCATCCTTATTTGTCTTGCCAGGCAGATCATTATTATTTCTTATCATGAGGCCAGTAACCCCAGTCTTCTTCATATCATAATTGAAAAGAAGACAAACTTGTCACAGTATGTCCGGCTATCAAAGTGAAGAGGTGATGTGGGCAGAAAAATCAGCCTTTTACTAAAAGTCAATAAGCTGCTGACTTTACTCTCATTGAGGCCAAACAGGGGTGCCTGACCATGCCATTTTGGCAGCAAATATTTTTTTTAAAAAGATTAACTGTGAGACCTATTAAGAAGGCATACAGTTCTTTGCTTTGTTTCTTTGGCTAAATTCTTGGATTATTTTCTATTTTGTGTCAGGACATTCTTTACTTTCTATGCAGCTAGAATGGAAAAGAATAAAATAACAGGAGAAAGTAATTAGTAACTTGTCATGGTTTGACTATGAAGTGTCCCCCAAAGGTCATGTGCTTTAATGTTGGGTCCCCAGCTGGTGGCACTCCCAGCTGGTGGCTGTGGAACTTGGGGAGGTGGGTCTAGTTTGAAAGAAACACTTCCTGGGGATGGGCCTTTGGAGGTTTTTACCCTGGACCCGAAGCCCAGGTCCTTTGTGGTTCTTGATCCTCCATACCATGAAGTCATCAGCCACCAGCTCTGCTGCCACCCCCCCCCAGGCCTGCCCTGCTATCATTATAGAATGATCTGTGCTTCCAATAAATCTCTTCTCCCAAGTTTGTTTGGGTTGGTTTCTCTGTCATAGCAACAACAGCTGACTAATTAATTACTCTTTTCCCCACTTCAACCTCCCTATATATATTATGTACTTTACTAGACACAGTGAATAAAAGATGTGACTTTATAGAGGAGATTTTATGGAGGCTTCCAGGCCCACAGGCCCCACCCATTTACCAGGTGACTGTTCTTGTCTAAACAGCTTGGCTCACACATCTGCTTTCCCATCATTCCTTAAAAAGGATACCTTCCTGTCCTTGATAGTCACTCTGAGAGGTTTCTGTCCAGAGTTTAAGATAGCTGAGTTTCAGACAATGCCCAATAATAGGTCCTTGTAGATCTATTTGGAATAGTTTTACCTGGGAGTACAATTTTCTTCCAATGAATAAAACAATAATCCAAGTTTAATAAATGAAATATAATTAAGGATTGAACTGTCCCTCCCTTTAGATAATTCATTTCAGGTATAACAAATACTAGGAATAGTCAGAAATAAATGTGTCTCCCTTTCCTAAAGGACAGTCCTTTCCTACCTGTATATTACAGTGCTTAAAATACTTGAAATATCAAAAAGAGAAATCTTTTCTGTAGATGGTGACCTATAGGTCACTTGCTATGACTGACCTAGGACTCAGAGTTCAACTAAATAACATCTTTCTGACAGATAAATCTTCTGTAATGGCTTCTATTTCCTGCCTGCCCATTACATAACCTTTCATTCAAGACTGAAGTACCTACTTTTCCCCTTCTACACCAGATTTTTCCTGGGTCACCACCATTAGGGAAAATACAATATTGTCCTAGTATCTCTCTACCTCCCTGTTACAACTGCCATTGGTCTATCTGTACATGTGTGCACACACATGCTTTCATAATTTGTCACAGTTTTATATGTATTTTTTAACCAAATGAGTGGGTGAATGACTGGAACCATCAAGTTCAGTAAAGTCTTTTAGGGGAGAAGGTGTGGCTAATAGTGATACAGGTGTATAGGGTACCATGGATATATAGCAAGAAATCTTAACAAGGGTTGCTTCTGATCCTAAGGCATTAACGTTTTTTTCTGCCCTTTGTTCACTTCTCTTCCAGTCAGTATTATAGCACATATTGTTGTAATAGTCAGAAAACCTTTGGTTTATGTGGCTGTCTTGCTTAGATATTAAAATCATTATTAATTCAGCTTTAGCAGAGGCACCTGGTAGCTGTTTTGCTGGATACGATCACTTTGAATAAGTGAACTGTAAAGAAGCAATAATTGTGGGCATTTCTCTTGGTGGAAATGTTCACTTTTGGTACAACAAAGTCTTTGTTCAGTGTTGTTCAAGATCTTGATTCTTGGTGCTTCTGGAAAGAATTCTCAACAGGTCCCAGACAATAGTTTCTAACTCTCCCTGTAGTTGTGATCTTATGTGATCACATATAAACCTCATTTTTATAGACACTTAAGTAGAACACATAACTTAGCACTTGGAAATAGACAGTATCAGGACACCATGCAGTCTTGGGAAGAGGTTGCTGACCTCAGTATTGTAATGTAAGGGCAGCTCTAGTCACATTTGTTAGGGTTCAAGATGGTCAGCTGAGAACCAAGACAGGTGATGGTACACTCTTCTTTCCTGCCATTTCTCACATTCCATTTCCAGTAGCTATTTTCATGATGGCCTGCAGCTGTACCACTGTGTCATCAGATCCTGTCAGATCTTGGAAATTAAGTTGGGTTGGGCCTTGGGTGGGAGACCGTCTGGAAACACCAGGTGCTGTAGGCTTGGGAAAAGGACCTGGCAACCCACTCTCAAAAATCAATCCGCCATTGAAAACCTTATGAATAGCAGAGAAGCACTGACAATAGTGTTTCACTTGTTGTATGTAAGGTTACTATGAGTCAGACACCAACTTGATGGCACCTAACAACAAGAACATTTTCATGATAGTGCCTTGCTCTCAGGGATCATGTAGTAATGTAAGAAGTGTTTAGTTTTGTGCAAAGCACTTCATCTGCATCAATTTATCATTCAATTTAGGTATAATTATCATTCTCATTTTTTGAATAAGTTGAGTTTAAAGAGAGTTCTATAACTTGCCCTTAGTAACTGTAAAAAATGGAGATTAATCTTTAGCTTTCTTGGACACCAAAGTCGATAGTTTTGGCAGTATACTCTACTGTCCAATTTATTCCTCAGAGGAAGCTCTCTAGTTTAAGGGGACTATATACCTTCAATATCAGTCACAGAACTATACTATAGGTTATATATATTTAGCATATTTTAAAAATATTTTTGTCCACAAATCATACCATGGAAGGAACCTCCAAAATGGATGGTACTCTGCCTTCTAGCTCTCCCCATTTACTCTTGATGTCTTCTTTTTTCATTTCTTTCTTTTATTTCCTGTGCTGATTACCAGTTCTATAGCCTTCTTGCTATTTCTTCTATATTTTTCCTATTGTCTAGTGTAGTCCAACAAGGTAATGCAACAAATGTTTTTATAGGAAATTATTTCTTTTATATTCCAGTATTTCCAACAAGGAAATTATTTTGTTTAACCTGGTCACATTTTCATTTCTAGTGATTCTCTTCATACTTAAAATTAGAATCCTGAGCTTGAAGAAATCTGAAAACCGTAATTCCTAGTATAAACTAATGATTGCATGGCTTGTAGGTTTCCAGTTGCTCTTCAACTTCGGATTGCCATTAGTAGAATCATGGACCTCGGTCTAATGTGGATGTTCTCAAACTTGATCCTCTGATTTTGCATGCATTTTATGGCCCTTATAGACCCCAAATGTCTTCATTATACTACACAGCACACCAGTTTGCACAGGAGTGATGGATCTGATTTACTGTACACAACTCTGCTAACTCAATGAATGGGTTGAAGTCATATCTGATCAATTGGTTGATCAATGATGACAATAAGTGAAGAACCAGGATCAGGTGAAGAGTTAAACACAATTTTCTCTGCAGTTAAACCTTTAGATTCTGAAGATGGCCAGGGAGAAAATGAAGCAAGGAGAGCAGAATGTGTGTGTGAAAACTTACTTGGAAGACTATCAGTTTGCTTACATTTAAGAAGAAATATAAAGGATAATAGTAATTGATAACATTTTTTGAGCATGTAGTATATGTAGGACATTGTTTAGGACTCTCATCACTTTTTCTTATGGATGGTCTTTTTTTATATACTCATTTTAACCCTTAACTGGTAACTGTGGGTCAAAATAGACCCCAGTGGGTGCCAGATATGGGGCACTATAGCACTTACCTATGTATAGGTGTTTTCATCATGGGGTTGTATCTGACACCAGAAGCACAATAATTATTAAACATAAGGCAACTGAAAAAGAAAAAGAAAAACAAATAACATACCTCAGTTCCCCTACCTCTCAGTATTTATAGTTGAAAATTTCACTCACTGCCATTGGAGTACATTGTCTGAGAATTCCACCATATGCTAGAGTGGTTCTTTCTTAATTTCTTTAGCTTTCCTTCACTAACTCAGGAAAGCTCAATATAGACCTTCGTAAATGCAGGGCATTGTAACTTAGTGGTTTGTCAAACTTTAAAGTATCTTTAAGTTTTATGTATCATGGCTTTCAAATTATAAATTTATTCAAAAGAAATTATAGAAAATCAATAAAATATTTTAAAATAATTTATTCTCATTGAAGAAAATTCTTTATATACATCAGATTATAATGCAGATATTGAAACTTTTTAAAAAGTATTTAAAATTCCTTGTCATGTTATTCAGTGCATTGTCATCTTGGGAAACAATTAGCTTGGCAAGAAAAAAGGTCTCTAAATTGACTCCAAATTGGTTATCTAAACTTTCAATTCAAATAACATTTGCCTGTACTCTGCTTAAGATAATGCATTTTGTTATATTCATCATTAATGGCTGCAATATTCCCAACAAAGAAAATGCAGGTGATGTTGGCTTGATGTGCAATGGATTTTGTTCCTAGGATGCTGATAAAAACAAAAACAAAATACAAGGGAAATGAATGAATAGCTCCACCTGCAATGGAGCAGATGTACAAGCTGGAAATTATTGTGTGTATATCCACTGTCATCTTAGTTAATTCCTTAGCCCTAAAGCATTAAATGGTTTTTGCTTTCACCAGTTCTAAAAAAGGATTTGTGGTATTCAGAAAGATTTGTTTGCTGTTGTACTCAGAATAAAAGAAAAAAGAAAAAGAAATTCAGAATATAAGAATAGGCAACGAAAAGATGCCTCTATGTACACTTGCCCTGTATCAGAAAAGTTTACAGAAAGAATTCTTAACAACATTGATCCTGTGCTGGAGTCCCTTTCTTCTTTGTCAAATGGCCAATTTTAAGAGGCTCTAATGATCCTAAACTATGATTTAAGATGATGAATCCAGCCAATATCCATTAACACACATCATGTCGAATGGCACTATACCAAAGATGAGTAGTCAATATAGAAAAGATCAAAATAATATAAGACTCTTAAAGACAAAAATATTCCCTTGCTTCCTGCCTAGACATACTGATTCAGCAAGTCTGGAGTGGAGAGAGGCCAGGGAAACTATATATTCAAAAGACAGCTATGTTAGGGTGCAGTTCGTTGTTTGTTTATTCATCTATTTATTTATTTATGCTATGTAGGAATTGATCCTAGGGCCTCACACATACTTTGCAAATGCTCTACCACCAGGCTGCACCCCAGCCCATTTCTTATTTTTTATTTTGAGTCAGCATCTCACTAAATTATGCAGGCTGCCTCTGGTCTCAAACTCTCAATCCTCCTGCCTCAACCTCCTGAGTTGTTGGGATTACAGGTATGTGCCACCAAAGTGGATAGTTTTGGAAGTACACTCTACTGTCCAATTTATTCCTAACCATGCCTAGCAAGAAATTCCTTTTAAAATATGGACTACACAGTAAAAATAGACCTGCCTCCATAAATGCCACATAAACAACAACAACAACAAAAAACCCTCAAGTTTAAGAATTATCCATGTGTTTTTTAAAGAATAGTTTTGTCTTTTTTTTTTTTTTTTTGGTCTTTGTCTCTCTTTTACAGATTCTCTTTCCTAGTTGTCTGTTATCTCTAGAGATCGGATGCTCATAAGCAGGAAGTACAATAAATTACTGGAAGTTATTTTGGTTGCTGTCAATGCAGGGTTTGGATTAATAATGAAACCAATTAAATCCTCAAATACCTCCAGTAGTAACAATACAAACTTAATTTCCAGGGAGCAATAAGGTCAGTTATGTTGAACACCATATGTTACCACAGCGGAAAACAAATTTTCAAACATTCAGGATTTCTACTATCTTGTAGAACCAGCAGCTGATTGATTTAATCAAAATAATAACAAAAGAATTTATGCTTTTTTTTTCAGTTGTCTCATGCATCTCTGATGATAATCAGTCAGCAGAAATGACAGAATGTCTGAAGCAAACAAATGGCATGCCTCCCCTTGTGCAAGAATGCACTGTCCCATGTCGAGAAGACTGCACCTTCACTCCATGGTCCAAGTTTACACCCTGCTCCAGAAATTGTGAATCCGCCCAAAGTAGACGGCGGCAGCTCACAGGTAGGGTGTGCCTGTCACTCTTTAGCTTCAGACAAGCTGTACATGTAGAATATACTGTAGAACATACACTCCAAAAGCCAGAAACTTGTATTGGGTGTCTTCTTTACCAACCCCTGTCCCCCAGTACATATGCTCAAATCCTACAGCAGTGCCTGACACATAATATGTACGCAATTAATATTTGTGAAATGAATGAAAAATGTGAATACTTTATACCTAGAAAGTTCTTTTCTATATAGTTTTATAGTGTTTTTAATCATAAAGGACATTTTGTGTACCAAATTCTTTTGAGTAACTAATGACAAAAATTCTCATATTTCATTACACCAGCACCTCAGCAAACTTAAAAGCAGTCACTTCTTGGGAAAGAGCATCAAAGGCAGATATAACCTATATGATTGTCTTTTGTCATTACCTTATAAGCAATTTGACTCTAAGATTTTAGCACTGTAAGGTAAAAATAAAATCACATATATAGATTCTGCCTTTGTGGTATATTATTATCAGTTCTCCACACATCTTCAGAAGTCTAATTTAATGGAAATCAGAGGAACTAATAGTTTAATTGAAGTTCTGGAGCAATTTTTGCCAGCAATATGCAAATAATTGATGTAGTGGTAGATTTTACTACTTGTCTAGATAATAGGCTAGAGCTTCTCTTAACTACAAATATATTTGCATATGCAGAAAACTGAACTCAGAGAATGGTGAACCAAAGGAAAAATGTCTGAATAACCACTGAGATAATATAATTGGTGTTGACATTGAAGAATTAAATACAGATGACCCTTTGTGCACATGAGCCATTCAAATGCTAGTTCTCTTGGTTTCAAGACCCCTTTGAATGCACAGCTTACCTGATCACATGTATAACATTACTCATTATAATAAATTTACCTAATCAACTAGAGCAGTTCCAGGATTTCTGCACCCAAACTGGGTGTGTTTGTAAGTGAATGTGACATATATAATCATAACAGAATCATCAATGAGATATGCTATACTTCGTGTTCCCTCTTCCACAAAATTGTGTTTAATTTTATCCCTTATTGCTTATGTTACTGAGAAAAACAATTTTCTTATAGAAAAATAATATGATAAGATAGAAAGTATGTGACATGAATAATTTGAAGTTCAAGGACCAATTTCCTGGCACTTTCTTTGCATGTACATACATAATATGCCATAAAGCATTATCCTAACTCTTTGTATCTCTGAGATGAGCATGAGAACTTCCTTTAGATCCCAAGGAAAAGAAAATTTTATATTAGTGACCAGTATTTTTCCTTTCTCTTGAAGGTTTGCTAATTTGCCACCTACAAGATGAGAGTAACAAGTACTGAAAATCCTAGAACATTTAGTCATTTCACAACCAGCACCATTTGTGTTATGAACTGTTAAAAATTGAATGAATTTTATTTTGTTCAACATGTACTTTTTATAAAAGTAAATATCAAAGAACTGTTACACACTTTCCTGAAAACTCAAAGTTAACAATTTCTCACACTAAAATACTACTTAGAATTTCTTTTCTATTTTATTAACTGATATTCTTTTAGATGACTAATTGTTATTTGTATGCATTCATGTCTAGATGATAGCAAAACTGGTCAGTTTCATGAAATGCATTCATTGCTAAAAAAATAATCAAATAAACCATTTAGAATTACTGTTGAATAAAACAGTACTGAATGGAAATGTTTCTACTTTTGAACACTTATTTTTATTATTGTGACGTTAATGCTTGTATTTTGGTTACTTCTATGTAACTTGGTGGTAAATTTAGTACATAATTTCTAATCTGAATGATAATAGAAGCCCTAGACTCAGACTCGAAAACTATGTGATTCTCACTCTTTAACACAGACACACACAGAGAAGCACACAGACACAGACATGAGCCCCCCATTAAATATGGGACTGCCTAGGGTGCATATCCTCATTGCAATTTTTAATAAGAGACTTTAATTCACTACATGAGTGTTCTGTGTGTTTTATTCAAACTAGATCATCACAGGCTTTAGGCTGCGTGGTAATTTAAGCAATTGTTTATACAATGCCAGAAAATTCAGTTCATTATTCCAGGTACATGTATACACACACACACACACACACACACACACACACACACTCACTCACACTTGAAATAACTAGATAGCTAATATACACTCTGACTTAAGGGGAAACTGTCTTTAGATTTGTGCCAGGGATTGATTTTTTCAGTACTAGCTAGATCTGCATCTAAAGGTTAATGCTGATTTTGATTAGAATGTAATCAAAGTAAAGGACTGCTGATAATTTGTTTCTTTTTATGGGGATCATTTCTGCATTAACTACTTGCTTAAATCCTTCTTCAAACAGTTATGCCATGTAATGAACAAGGATATCACAAATATAGAGACAACATCTATTTCTACCTAATATTTGTTCTGCTAGTAACTTCCATTTGCCTTGTAGATGAACGTTTTATTTCTCTTCTTCCTCCTGTACTTCTTGTCTCTTCTCTCTCACTTTCTCTGTTCTTGTTTTTCTCCTTCCTCCTCCTCCACTCCCCCCTCTCTTACAAATTCTGTTTCTCAATTATTCAATTAGCATTTTGTGTTTACTACCGACATGTGGTAGGCCTTAATGATACCAGGTGAAAACAGGTGGAGAAGTAATTAACAGAGCTTATAGTCTACTTGCCTGCAGCCATAGCCCTGTGTCATCCGATCCCGTCAGATCTCAGAAGCTAAGCAGGGTCAGGCCTGGTTAGTACCTGGATGGGAGACCACCTGGGAACACCAGAAGCTGTAGGCTTGGGAGAAGGACCTGGCAAGCCCCTCCCAAAAATCAATCTGCCATTGAAAACCCTATGAACAGTACAGAAGCACTGATAATAGTGTTTCCCTTGTTGTACAGAGGGTGGCTATGAGTCGGATACTGACTCGATGGCACCTAACAACAAACAACAACAACATAGTCTACTTGGAGATATGGTGAGATTTTTATTACAAGTAAGTATAACACAGTATAGTACCTGCTATGGTAGCTGTTGCTATTGTTGCTGTAACAAATGAACACAAAATTACTGGCTTAAAACAACACAGATTTACTATTTTCTTATGGATCTATAGGTTAGAAGTCTTGACATGGAAGAAAGAAAACATTGTGGCAGGGAAACCCTCCTTTATGGATGCTGTAGGGAAGATTTGTTTCTTTTCTTTTGCAAGCTTATAGAGACTGACTACACTTCTTGCCTCATGGCCCCTTCCTTCCATCTTCAAAGCCATTAGTATTACATCTTTGACCACTTTGTGGTGATGTTCCATGTGGCCCTCTACTCAACCAAGAAAAATTCTCTGACTTTAAGGACCCAAATGTTTGGGTTGAATTTGCCCAAATAATCCTGAATAATTTCCTCCTTTTAAGGCCCATAATATTAGTCACAACTTCAAAATCTGTTTTGCCATACAGAGCAATGTGTACAAGGTTTCAGGCATTAGGATATAGGCATCCTTAGAAAACCATTATTCTGACTACCTCAGACTACACACATACAAAGGAACTCATCTTTCAATGCTGATGTGCAGACTGTGTTTAAGGATGGCTTTCTGGAAGTAATCCTTTGTTAGTTTGGTTCTGAAGGACAAGTAGACATTAACCAGACTAAAGAAAAAGGGTAAAATTTGTGGAAATTTCGGGAGTAACACATGCAAATTCCAGAAGCTAAATAAACATTTTCTAGAAAGTGAAAGATGCTCAGTAGACTAGATTGTAACAAGCCAGAGGCAGAATGGTATAATGTAGGTGGGAGGAACTTACTAATGGGCTCAGGTCTTCTGGGGCCTCAAAGAAAACGGTGAGGTGTCGGGACTTCATTCTATGAACTATAGTAAGTCACTGAAGAGATTTTATTAGACAAGCAATGTGATTATATATTTTTGAAAGCTAACTCTGAGTGCAGTGTGGTGAACAGATAGAAAGGAGGGAGGTACAATGGCAACAAAATCTTACAGGAGGATATTGTGCTGATGTAAGCTGGAGATTTGGAGATAGGATTAAATATGGGTGGAATCCATTGGAAAGGAAGCAAGTCGATGGATTCAAAATATATTTGTTGTTGTTGTTGTTAGGTGCCGTCGAGTCGGTATCCGACTCATAGCGACCCTCATAGGGTTTTCAATGGCTGAGTGCTTCAGGATTGCCTTGGGAGTGGATTGCCAGGTCCTTCTCCCATTTTTGCGGTGCTGGGAATTGAACTCGGGACCTCAGAGACTGCAGCGCAGCGCTCTACCCACTGAGCCAAATCCCAG